>CM056059.1:51541211-51706211 GCA_029574335.1 Rana kukunoris | reverse complement strand
TGCTCCATCGGCACTGCCTCGCAGTGTTTCCCATAGGAAAATAGTAGATCTGGCGGAAAATAAAAATGTGGGAAACCCGACGGGAAATTAGAGAGCAGGTTCTCTATTTTCCTGCCGGGATTCCCTGTTTTTTTCCTGACGGGAAAACTGCGAGGAAGCATACACACATCCGGTTTTCCTGGCCAAAAGCTCTCCTGCCAGTTTTCCTGCCGAGAAAATCGGTCGTGTGTACAAGGCTTAAAGGCCCTTTCACACGTCCGTTCAGTTCGTCCGTTTTTTGGACGTCCGTTAACGGACCTCAATGCTTCCCTATGGGTTAGCGTCCGTTAGCGGATGAGCATCCGCTAACGTCCGTTAACATCCGTCTGCGGTAAGCTCCGTTTTTTTGGACGGAAGAAAACCCTATTTTTCTTCCGTCAAAAATACGGAACGGACGAAAAACGGACGTTAGCGGATGATCCGTTTACCATCCGATCCGCTAACGTCAGTTTTTCATCAAAATATGTAAAAAAAAAAAAAAGTTCTAAAAAAAAAAAAAAAAACGGATGAAAAAACGGATGAAAAAAACTGATGAAAAACGGACGGAAAACGGAACGGAAACGGATGTAAACGGACGGAAAACTGACGAAAAACTGATGAAAAAACGGATCAACTGAAGGGGGAAAAAACTGATCTAAAAAACTGAACGGACGTGTGAAAGAGCCCTAAGACATAAATATTTTGGAAGCAAAACTTTTGTCCAAACTGGCCAGGCAACATAAAATTACTGTAGAAGTACAAGATACCTTTCTGTGAAAGAAACACTATTTGCATATACTGTAGATTTCCAAGGTCCCTAACATTCAGATACATGTGGAAAAACTGAAAACAAGCACCATGCTTAGTTACTTTAACCATTACAACCTAATATGGTGGAGTAACTGAGCAAATAAGGCCTCTATGATAAAAGAGAATGTGCCTCAGTCCTGTTTATTATATTGAAAGCTGAACACACAAAAACTTTAATTGAATATATTCTTCAATAGTCACAAAATATACAATAATTCCACCTTATGTGCACCAAATTGCTTTACAAAATCAGATATTGCCTTGCAAATGCAGCAGTAACATCATCACTACAATATACATAGCCCATGCAGAGGGCAGAGCTGTGGGAGAGGCCCAGTTAGTGGCAGCCCATAATGCAGGGCGTAAGGACGTCACCCCCTATCAATGCATCCGTCCCCCTAATCTACATGTGGGGGCTCCAGACGCATGGATTCCAATGTTTTTTTTGCAAAGCACTTGATTAGAGGAGGGGGCTCTAATAGGCTTCATAAAATGGTGGGCTCAGGGTGCAGAGCACTGCATCTGAGCCCACCCAGTTGTGTGACAATAGTGAATGAATATTGACTATTGTCTTCCTGATTCCCCTCCCAGCCAATCAGGAAGCAGGTCATGAGACCCGTCACCCAATTGGCTGAAAGGAGAGGCGCTCCTATTGGGCACCTAGGAGAAGGAGGGAGGAGACACATGGCAGAAGCCACCATGATGCGGAGGAAGAAGAGGCACAGGGGAAGCCGTGCCCGTCGCCTGGAGAAAACACTGCCCGATAAATGGGGTAAGTGTGGGTCTAGTGATTGACTGACCAGAGGGGCCTGGCCGTGGGTGCATTGTTTGCGGACCCCCCAAAAAGATATACCACTAGCCACTACTGGGCCCAGCAGGCTCCACACACTACAGGCTGCCTGCAGTAAACTTCAGGAGGGGGCAGAGGCAAGGCTAGTCACTATGCAAAAGGAAAGAGAGCATTGACTGACCTTTATTACAGGAAAATTCTGCGCAGAGACCAAGTATCACACTGGATCACTACACAGAGCTGTACAGATACACAAAGCATGCCAAGGTTAAAGTAAGAATGCACATGCTTATTGTATTTATTCTATATTTGTTTATCCCAGAGCTCAGAGTTAAGTTTTACGGTCAGTCACAATGGTGTAGTAAAATGTTGACCTCAGACACAAAAATGATCAGGTTGTCCATGCATGACCTTCCAATGAGCTTCTACCTTTATTAGTAGAAAGTCCTCTTCTGTCTGACTCTCTTCATAGGCAGCATAGATAAAAACATAGATGTCATGGCTCCAGTGTTCCAGGCGGATTATACTGAGACATCTTTTTTCATTGTTTTTAAATTTCTGTTTACAAAAATTAAATAAAATGTACATTCGCCAAAATTACCAGTCTTCAACATGAAGCATATGAGGTGAAATCTCATTGCATAGGGTGTATGAGCTAAGGGCACAGACTGTGGTAGTATTGGCTCATATGCCAAAAAGTATCAGGCAGATGTATAAAGCTGTATTTTTACCAAACCCCATACTCCAAGAAATAAATTCAAGAATCTAGGCAGAATGAGAGGCCTGGGTACAGCCTGACCTGCTAGTCACAATTTTACAACAAGCGGAAGTGACAGAGCCCAAAATTTAGCCAACACCCATGTCTGAAGTTAAGCACTGGGTTCCTTGGGCAGTCATTTGGACCAGTGAGATCTTCTCTTCATTCCAAAACTTCATCGTTGGTGAACTGTTGTCATCAAAGCTTTACTGTATCATACAGACAGAGAATAAATTAGTCACACCATTTTTTATAGTGACTGGATAAATCTCCCCAACAGGGACACAGACAACAATAAAAACCCAACAGGTGTTCTTACCCTCCTCTACACTATCCAAAAGTAAAATCATGGGTGAAGCTTGAGGAGTATCTGTGAGTGCCAAGCAAGGGACCCAGCAAGGACGCGGAGAATACTCAGTGAGAAGATTGGAAGAGCTCAGAAGGTCCAGTGGCAGTGGATCAGTGGGTCTAAGTGATAGACTGGAAGCTCAGTTGAGTGAAGATTTAAAAAGGAGATTGTGGAGGGAGTGAAAGAGTTTGCAACCTTTGTTAGAAACTGTCACCATAAAGATTGTCATAGGAAGCAGCATATCTACAGATTCAGATGTGGTGCCCAGCTGGGTGCCTTTCCCTGCATGACTGTCTACCTATATAAGTTTCAGAGTCTGCTAATTAACATTGCATCTACAAAAGGGTGTCCTGATCCTAACCCCCTCTTCCACAGTTCTGTTTAAGAGAAAATAAATCTCTTTGCATTCAAGCAGTGTCTGGTGCCCATGAATCTACCTTGCATTACACCCACCATGCCTCATAACCCACTCTACACAGAGGGATGTCGGCTGTCCCTAACTCTGGAGGTCACCATTAGGCCTGAAGAGGCTTCGGTACTTGGCTTCATGTATATGAAGCCTGCATATAACTGACTTCATGGTTAAAGGGGTTGTAAAGTTAAACGTTTTTTCACCTTAATGCATTCTATGCATTAAGGTGAAAAAACATCTGAGGATTAGCATTCCCCCAGCCCCCCCCCCATTTACTTACCTGACCCCTCAAAAGTCCCATGCCGTGAACACGCTTGCTTCTTGGCCAGGCTTCTTGGCTCATTCATTGGTTGATTGAAAGCAGTGCAGCCATTGGCTGGCGCTGCTGTCAATCACATCCAATAATGCAGCACGCCGGGGGTGGGGCCGAGTGATACAGTGGCCACTGGCTGTATCACAGGAGCACGCCCGCAAGAACTCATTACCATGTGAGCTTGCTCGCATGAAGGTGATGAGTTCTTGCGAGGCCGAGCAGAGACAGCCACCGAGGGACCCCAGAAGACCAGGTTCGGGGCCACTCTGTGCAAAACTAGCTGCACAGTTGAGTTAAGTATAACATGTTTGTTATTTATTTATTTTTTAAAACAAATTTCCTTTACATACCTTTTAAGCCATTCCAAATGACATTCCACTGTCCAATGAGGCTGCATTATTGGCTGGTACGGGTGCCCTCACTGGGCATAGCGTTGGAGGGGTGTGAAGCTTAGGCATGAAGTTAGGAAAAAGTCAAGCCCTATTAATAAGATGGAACAAAATTGGAGAAACAAAAAGAGAAACCCTTCGTAAATGCAATAGCAGGCACATTACAGTGTCTGTTCTTAGGCAGAACTTTTTGAAAATTAGAATGAAGTACAGGTCCCCTTTAATGTTATTATATCTGTAAATTGTTTAAACAAAAACAATAAACAGTTGCTCAGTATTTATGATCTAACAGTGTGTATTTTGATTGTTAATTAGTAAAATAAATAAGACAAATAGCCCAGCACAAAAGAAACAACTTATCTCTTATGAGCGGATTTGGAAAATCCACAAAGGAATAAGTAAATATTTTTGGTAATAATTGGCAAAAGGAATATTGGAAAAGCTAGCCAGACATCTCTGTTATTGTTTATTCATTATTATCATATGTATTAGCTCATTCTACCAACATAAGACTGTAGGCTCTTCCTTGTACAAGAGACAGCGGGGGGTTCTGTGTCTGTCCAAGAACGCAGAATGGTGAGTAGAATCAGTTTAGTCTGATAAATGGTAGCGGATGAGCTGCCTGAATTCTCATTTTCCTGTACATGTAAAGAATTGACTTTTCTGGGGTTTTAATCCAAAAATGGGCCAAGAATTATTGTAAACAGCAACCAAATTCCAGCTATCTTTTTGTTTTGAGTAGATTAGTAAAAGAAAGCTAACTTCCTACTTTATTGTCTTTGTGCTTTAGAAATTTGCTCAGTTCTGTAAACAAATACAGCATGGTAACATAAATAAAAACATAAAAGAAAAATGAGGTATGCTGCTGCTAAATATAAAACAGTGTATGGAGTATGTATATAATAAAACCTTTTTATTTATTAAATGCAGTTCCTTTGGTCTAGACCAGGGGTGTCCAAACTTTTTTCAAAGAGGGCCAGATTTGATGAAGTGAACATGCTCGGGGGCCGACCATTTTACCTGACATTCTTTGAACCATTAAAAATCGGGCTAAGTGTGTTCGTTCGATCACGAATACACTACCCAACAAGAATTCTCCTGCCTTTGTGGCTCTGTGTGAGTAAAGAGATGAGTTTGGGTGTATTATTTGGATATATATTGACGTATAACACGCTCCTTCACTTTAAGGGGGAAGTTTCAGGGGAAAAAAAACGTACATTTTAAATAAAGGTCTGTGAAGCAAAATAAGGGTCAGTGCTCATCTGCAGCCCCACAAGTGCCATGAATGCAGAACCCCGATTTCCATCAGTGCAGCAACCTCATTGCCAGGAATGCATCCACCATTGCCATCAGTGCAGCCTGATTGATGCCTATCCATCTGCAGCCTTGGAGGGGACGGGACGAGCGCCAAAAGATTACATACAGGAGAAATTCCTGTTTGCACGGCAGCCATCGCAGCGTGTCCCTTTAAAGACCCCCTCCATCACAGACCCCCCCCCCACCCCAGATCCCTCCATTACAGGCCCCTTCACCCCCATCACAAACACAGATCCCCATTCCACCACAGGTCCCCCACATCAGACCCCCCTCCACCACACATCCCCCCCATCACACCCAACTCCATCACAGATCCCCCCCATTACAGATCCCCACTCCACCACAGACCCCCCCCCCAATCACAGATCCCCCAGCAGACCCCACTTCATCACAGATCCACCCCATTACAGACCCCACTCCACCACAGATCCCCCCATCAGACCCCACTCCACCACAGATCCCCCCCTATCAGACCCCACTCCATCACAGATCCACCCCCATTACAGACCCCACTCCACCACAGATCCCCCCCATAAGACCCCACTCCATCAAAGATCCACCCCATTACAGACCCTGCTTTACCACAGATCCCTCCCATCAGACCCCCCTTCACCACAGATTCTCCTTCTACCACAGATCTCCCCCTATCAGACCCCACTACATTACAGATCCCCCCATCAGACCCCACTCCACCACAGATTCTCCTTCTACCACAGATCTCCCCCCATCAGACCCCACTACATTACAGATCCCCCTATCAGACCCCACTCCATCTCAGACATCCCCCCATTACAGCCTCCCTCCATCACAGTCCTTTGCGGAGTCAGCCTGTCCCTTTCATTAACGCAGCATTCCCCCCTTCCTCCCCCTCTCCACACTGTCCTACCTTATTCACACTCACAGCCAGGAAGCACGCATGGCAGGTCCAGACAAAGGGCGGGACTTTTCAAGTTAATGTTCGGTGATTCGTTGCTGGGACTGCCCCATTGTCTCTGGCAACCAATCACCTGCTTTGTAACTTAGAAAGTCACAAACTTTGCCCGGACCTGCAGCGCTGACAGGCTTGTGTGAAGCTGTGAATAAGGTGTGTGGGGAGGGGGAGGAAGGGGGGAGTGATGCAATTATGTAAACAAGAGACCTGCCGCCTCCCAAGTAATCAATGATGTTAGCGGCGGGCAGGCGAGAGGCGGCAGAGGGGAGAGAACACTAATTTAGCGATGTCTGAAATATATCTTTTGTGACCCCAGTGCTGGGAGATCGTTTGGGGCCACAAAAGATATATATGTCCAGAAAACCAGGCGGGCCGTTCCAAATCGCATCGCGGGCCGCGATTGGCCCGCGGGCCGGACTTTGGACATGCCTGGTCTAGACTCTAGAGCTACAGGGCCAGATTCAGGTACAATTACATTGGTGCAGAGTATCAGAGATACACTACGCCGCCGTATTTTACCTGGCTCTACGTTGAATTCAGGTAGATTACGGCCCGTAAGGTACGGCGGCGTAGTGTATTTCTCGCGGCGGAATCGAAATACGCGATTAGGGGGCGTGAAGCATTTAAATTAGGTGCGTCCCCGCGGCGATCGAACTGCGCATGCTCCGTTCAGAAACTTCCCGCCGTGCATTGCGCGAAATAACGTTGTTACGTAATTTTTTGTTTGAGTAGCGTTGTTTACGTACATTCCTATTCCCGGACGACTTACATAAAAAAATTAAAAAAGACGTTGAAATTTGACGCGGGAACGACGGCCATACTTAACATGGGCTGTCTAAAACTAGACCAGATAAAAGCTGGAATAACTTTACGCGGCAAAAAGATGACTACAGATGCCGTAAGAGATTGCAAACGACGCTCGTAACTTCGTGGATCGTCGGAAAAATGCTCATTTGCATACCCCGACGTGGAAAACGACGGGAACTCCACCCAGCGGCCGCAAAATTATTGCAGCGTAGATCCGAAGGCGTACGAACACGTAAGCCAGTCGGATTGACGCCCGAAGCCATTGTTTCATGGTTTGAGGCTTCAGACCAGGAGTCTCCAAACTATGGCCCTCCAGGTGTTCTGGAACTACAATTCCCATCATGCCTATTCATGTCTACGAATGTCAGAGTTTTACAATGCCTCATGGGAAGTGTAGTTCCACAGCAGCTGGAGGGCCGTAGTTTGGAGATCCCTGCTTCAGACTAATGAAACGACGATCGTAATTTGAAAGTACTCCGGTCTAACGCGAGATAGACAGGAGTAAGGGCTCTGTGAGTAGACATATAATCTCACACAGGTTGGACTTCATGGTCTTTTTTCAACCTCACCTACTATGTAACTATGTGTGAGTATTCAATTTTAGAAATAACTACCATGGGATTTTTTTCTTCTTCCCCCGTTCGGGTTGAAGGGTTAATTATAATTATACTTAAATTAATATACCTGACTTTTATGTACCCTCAGGGAATGTTTGAATCCATACTCCTGATGAGTGAAGGTGATTCACGAAACATGTAGAGTTTTTATTGATGGTATGCCAAGACAGTTCAGCTTTTACTCTTTATACTCAACATATATTTATTCTTTTGTGCATATATATATCAGTATGTATGACCATTGTATGTTATTATATATGTCCATTTGGTAAATGTGTATTTAATATCAACTTATGTGTATATGACTGTGCTTATATTTTGGAAACTGTATCATACAGCTCTAGATCAAAGGAACTGCGTTTGATAAATAAAGAGATTTTATTATATACATATTACATACACTGTTTTATATTTAGCAGCAGCATACCTCATTTAAAGTCCCAATATTTTTCTTTTATGTTTTTATTCATGTAATCAGGGATGGAGGTTTGCTACTGCGGCTTTGCCAGGTCATGTCTTTTTTCTCTTCACAGCAGGGTAACAGTAAAAAATCAAGGTAACATGGAAATATTATGGAAGTACCATTGCAAAGGATGGTGAAAGTCAATGCACACACAACTGATACTTATTTCAGGACAATGTCAATTCTTGGATTCAGCATCGAGATACTTCCACTTGGCTTTCCAAGTCTAAATACCTTAGACTGTCTACTTTCCAAAAGGGTTAATTTGGGGGATATTTGTACTGTCCTGGCATGTTAGGGCCTCAAGAAATGAGATTGTCAGACAGTCAGTACATCAGGTGTGGTATATTTTCAATGATTGGCACCATAGCTTGTAGACTCTATGGCCCCATTCACACGGACGGACAGTTTTGACGGCGGACCTGAACGGCTGCTCCATGCATCCCTATGGAGCATCGGATGTCAGCGGAGACATGTCTGCTGACATCCGACACTATCCGATCCGCTAAAAACAGACATATGGGGGGCACGTCCCCATCCGTCCATGCGGATCGGGTAAGATCTGATGAAAACGGACATGCTGTCCGTTTTCATCAGATCGCTCCATAGGAGACAACGGTGCCTGACAAGCCCCTCCCCGCTCAGTGAGCAGAGAGGAGCTTGTCATCCGTTGGCTCAGCGGAGATCTGTGGACTGATCTCTCGCTGAGCTGGCGGTAGCAGGCAGATTCTGTCACGACGGACTGCGACGGAGTCCGCCTCATGTGAATGAGGCCTTAAACTTTCACACAGACCAAACAATATATGCAAATTTGGGTTATTTTCACCTACGGAATGTAGCAGTATAAATTTTGGTCAGAATTTATGAAGAAAAATTGCTTATTTTCAACATTTTATAAAAAATGTTTTGCTTTTTTCCTTTGTAGCGTAAAAAATAAAACAGTGGTGATTAAATACCAACAAAAGAAAACTCTATTTGTGTGAAAAAAATTATAAAAAAATGTTATATGGATACAGTGTTGTCCGACTGAGTAATTATCATTCAAAGCGCAGCAGCACTGAAAGCTGAAAATTGGCCTGGGCAGGAAGGGGGTGAATGTGCCCCCCGTATTGAGGTGGTTAAAGAAGAACAGAAGATTGTCCATTATCCATAGAGTGCAATGTTAACAAATATTTGCAGGTCTGTATGCTGCTACAAGAGTTCTAGGGCGCAAGGCTTTAATTTAAAGGGCCGCTGTGTGGCTTAATCTATAATTTAAATCCCATGATACCAGCTATAGTGGAATAAATACTAACAAAGAATATGCATTTTATGTAAGAACCTTACCTCTTTACAAGTAATTATGTCCTGTAAAATATGCATACCTTTAATATATAAATCATGAGAAACTTCAACAACTGCATTATTTATACTGTATGTTTACAATCGGTAAGAGCATTATATTTATGTTAAAGGAATTGAAACAATGGCTGTTCCTGTAAAAAAAAGAAAAAATATGGCTAGAAACGTAAAAAAAAAAGTAACCATACAAGAAAGATACACATCTCATGTGAGAATTTTGCTGTTTATGAGGGACTGCAAAAAAAAAATATTCCCAATAGTCTAATGCAATAGAGGGATGTTTTTTTTAAGTCCCCTATAAATAACCAAATTCTGATAATTGGTCAATTTTTATTTTGCCTGGCAACAGTTTTTTTGCCAGTATTTTGCCTGGCAACCATCAAACACAGGCATGGTTTATTTCTAACTTGCCCAGTGTGAGTGCACCCTAAAGCACCACACCGGGAACACCAGGAATAGGATATATATTTATTCCAAAATTATTTAGGAAAAAGGATGGATCAAATGTGTTTTGGGGAGCCCCCTTCATCAGGGCTTAAAGATACCTTGTCATAAGTTAAATCAGACTTACAAAAGCAGGACGATAGATGGGGGATCCAAAGGTTTATTCTATTGGTATAGGAATTTATGGTGGTATTTGGACAATGTATCTGGATTTTTAACTGATAGTCAATCAGCTGCTGGTAGACTCTTCTCTTATACTGGCAAATACTGTTTAATTATAATTAGCTATTTTGTCCAGTACACAGAATTCTCCATCTTTAAAGGGTCACTAAAGGAAACACTGGGCCAGATTCAGATACACTTAATATTGCGCTGCGTAATCGAAATACTCTACACCGAATTCTGGTAGATTTTTGCCCGTAAGCTACGGTGGCGTAGTCTTTTTCTCGCCGCGTAATCGAAATACGCGATTAGGGGCCGTGAAGCATTTAAATTAAGCGTGTCCCCGTGGCGATCGAACTGCGCGTGCTCCGTTCAGAAATTTCCCGCTGTGCATTGCGCGAAATCACGTTGTTACGTCATTCGTTGTTTGAGTAGCGTCCTATTCCCGGACGACTTACGTAAAAAATAATAAAAGACGTTGGAAAACGTAGAAATTTGACATGGGAACAACGGCCATACTTAACATGGGCTGTCTAATATTACAGCAGCAAAAAGCTGGTATAGTGTTACGCAAAAAAAAGATGACTAAAGGTGCCGTAAGAGATTGCAATTGAAGTTAGTAATTTCTGGGATCGCCGGCAAAAGCTCATTAGCATACCCCGACGCAGAAAACGACGGGAAGTCCACCCAGTGGCCGCAATTTTATTGCAGCATAGATCCGAAGGCGTACGAACACGTAATCCAGTCGAATTGAAGCCCGCAGCCGTCTTTTCATGGTTTGAGCTTTCCGACTAGCTAAAAAACGCGCGTAATTTGAAATTACTCCAGTCTAACACCAGTTAGACAGGAGTTACGGCTCTCTGAATCTGGCCCATTTTTTTTTAGCTAAATAGCTTCCTTTACCCTAATGCAGTCCTGGTTTTATGTCCTCATTGTTCGTTTTTGCTATGATGTTGCTGTAATCATTCTCTGTTCTGCACACTTCCTGGTTGTCTGTTTCCTTATAAAAAAAAGTACTGGGAGCTAGACATGTGCAGACTGGAATATTTTGTTTTGTTTTTTCGTTTTCGTTTGGAAAATAAATATATTCAGTTACTCCCGAAAATCGTTTTGATTTATTTCGTTTTTCGTTGGATAATAGCTTTCGTCCGAAAATCCAATAATACTTGGTTTCTGTCGAATGGTCAAAAGAATATTCGACGGAACATTGAATCTTTACGTTGAATCGTACATTTCCGTTCGAATATTCCCCCTACAAGAATTCTAATGTTGTATGACTAGTAATAATGTCGAATCTATTTTCTCATAAATCGAAATCTAATCTCTGTAATGTCGAATCTATTATTTCTATTGTGTCAAATCTTTTCCCTATAATGTCGAATCTTTCTATATCGAAGTTTTACCGCAACGAAAACGAAAATAAAGCATTTTTTATGTCGGATCTTTCGGTTTTCGTTTCTTGTGCTTTCGTTATCGTTTGTTAAAACGATAACGAAAAGAAAACAGATTTTCGGACGAAAATGCATTCTAACGAAAACTAATGCACATGTCTACTGGGAGCTTCTCTCTGTGGTCTCTAATCAAGGAGGTGTGATTACTGTGTGTCTAAAACCCCTCAGAAGCAATCAGTTTAATTTTAAAAACAAACACTGCCCTGTATTATAGGCTCTGTGGCTCTGTCCTTCACAGAAGCATGAAACTAGATGAAAAATGAAACTGAAACTGCAGGCACATTATATGATAGATTTTTATCTATTTTTAATCATTTTTAAAAGGAATTAGTTAACCATTATGTCTCTATACCCTGTAAACAGTCATTTCAGCAAAAAAAAAATTTTACAACTCCTTTAAGCCCTGACGAAGGGGGCTTTTTGAGGCCCCCAAAACATGGTGTCTCTCTTAGAACAAAGAATACCCAAAGAGCAGAAAGATGGAGTTTTGAGGTACAGAAAAATTGATCAACATCAAATTATCAAAAATAAAAATTGTTTATTATATGACATAGACAATAAAAACTGTTGCGATTTGTCTTGCTGCCAGTGGAGCATTTAATAACTGCTCAAAAAGGGTTATTCCCTTTGATTGGATCAAATTTAATGCTGATCTTCGCCGTTTAACAGGTGTTTTATTGACAGTGAATTAAGGAACAGAGGCAATTCAAAGTTAAGGAAGCACTTAGATTGCCAAACACTTTGAAATTTTGCAGTCTCAAGCTCTCACTAGAAAAATTATACTGACTGATTAAATCCGTTGAGCACCCTTCTCTAAGACAAACAGGCTCAACTGGAGGGTATTTTATCTTCCTTCCTGCTCTTGGCACAGACATCCCCGATCAGACCTCCTGGAGGGGTTTAGGGATTATTTGGAACCATAATCAATAATGCCGCTTTCACACCTGCGGGCGATTTAGATCCGTCAGATTTTTCAGGCGGATCTGAACGGGCGCTCCATGTATCTCTATGGAGTGTCGGATGTCAGAGGTGACATGTCCGCTGACACCCGATCAGCCCTGATCCGATCCTCTCCGCTAAAATCTGACGTATGCAAACCCTATTTTGCATCCATCTGGCGGACCGGATCGGCTGAAAACAAACAGACGGCTTGTTTTCATCTGATCCTTTATAGAGGAGAGCAGAGATCTGACAGGGTGGTCCCTGCACAGTGTGGAGAGACAGACCTGTCATCTTCCAACTCAGCGGGGATAAAACAAAAAAAATAGGTTTTTACCTTACTAAAAAAACAGCATGCTTGTAGTATTATTCATTTACACAATAAAGCATTACACTCACATACAGTATATGGAAAAAAATACCTATAGTAAATGCATACAGAAATGTGTGAGTTGGCAGTATTGAGCATTAAAGTGCCACATCCAATAGAAATAGAGAAAAACAAAATCCCCTTATGATGGACTCTTAAGGCACAGATTTCTTGGAGCGTGTATAGAGTAGTAATAATGTATTAAATATTTTTCTTATAAAAAAGAGTTGTTTAAAACACATGTATATACAAATACATAACTTTGCTCAAGCATTTTTACAATGTTATCAACATCACCATAATGCTTTAAAGTTTGTTTGGAAAAATTCTTGCCACCGACGCATTTCGGAATATATCCGTATTTCCTTCTTCAAGAGTATGGTTAAACAAGAATATTATGTATGATATGTTGAGTTTGTGTAGCCCTTTTGGATAAAAACATATGAGAGCAAAGTGTGCTCTCAATTCTCCACCAGAGGTCCAAGAGGTGGCATGCCCTTGGGGGGGGGGCGTTGATTCAGGACCTGGAGGACAATGTTTGTTACAATTCCCACACCGCACATATAATCCCGGAGGGTGCTAGACAGGAAACCCACTGGGGCCAAAATTGCAAGCGACCCTGCGAGAATTGTGCGATCTCACACAGAGTGAGGGAGAGTTAGCCTGTTGTGGAGCCACGCATTTGCCAATCCTAGAAAGAGGTTGTGACCGTTCACTCGAGCATTCAACACTTAAATGGTGTGGATCGACACCAGTTCAGTGTTGGATGCTGGAGATCGCATAATACTCGCAGGGTCGCTTGTAATTTTTGGCCCCAGTGGGTTCTCTGGCTCGCCCACTCTGGGATTATATGTGTGGTGTGAAAATTGTTGTGTGCATTTCTGTTTCTGTCAATGACAGATTCTCTGTGTGAGGAGATGATCAGCAGAGAACATGTTCTTCATTAATCATTTCAGTCTCATAAACCGTTAATGATCTGAGATGAGCTGAGGTCATTGGGATTGCCGAACACCATAAAGTCTAAGGCCACGTACACACGATCAGACTGGTCCGATGAGACTGGTCCGACGGACCGTTTTCATCGGACCACGCTGAAGTGGCCTGATGGTCTGATGTGCGTACACACCATCAGACCAAAATCCCATCAGGCCTGAACGCGGTGACGTAGAACACAACGACGTGCTGAAAAAACAAAGTTCAATGCTTCCAAGCATGCGTCGACTTGATTCTGAGAATGCACAGGTTTTTGGTCCGATGCTTTTGTGTACTAACCATCGTTTTGGTCCGACGGACAGGTGCCGGCAGACAGATTTTAAAGCAAGTTTTAAAACTTTGGTCCGACGGACAATGGTCCGATGGGCCGTACACACGATTAATTTGGTCCCATGAAACTGGTCTTCAGGCTCATCTCCTGTACTGACATAGCTTACTCTGATTTCTCTGCACACTGTGTGCTTCTCATCGTGATTTAGAAGCTGCAGAAGGTCAGAAAGAGTCTGCCTCATTTCCTGCCTGTAGGACATCCAACATCATCTTGGGCTTTCCTTCCCAGTCTGACTGCCCCAGGCCCACCTCTTCTTCTTGGATTTCAGTTCTTTCAATTTATGGTGGTTCAGCCTTAGGCCTCGTACACACAACCGAGGAACTCGTCATAAAAGACACATCGTTTTCCTCGACAAGTTCCTTGTTAGGCTTGTCGAGAAACTTGACAAGCTTTCTTTGCGTACACACAGTCAAGAACTAATCTCCTCGTTCTCAAACACGGTGACGTACAACACATACGACGACAGGGGAAGTTCAATTCCACTGGCACAACCCTTGGGGCTGCTTTTGCTAATCTCATGTTACTGCGTGTTAAGTAAAAGTTTGGTAAGAGACGAATTGCACTTTTCAGTCTGTTACAGCGTGACAAATGTGCTATCTCCATTACAAACGCTACTTTTACCGAAGGTGCGCTCCCGTCTCATACTTTATTCTGAGCATGCGCGGGTTTCTAAGCATACACACGAACGTGTTTCTAGTCGAAAACCAGCCCGACGAGAAACACAACAAGGAAATTGAGACTCCCGATGAGAAAAAAGAGAACTTGTTCTCTTTTTTTTTCTCGTCGAGTTCCACGTCAGTTTTCTCGATGAAAAGCATACACACTGCCATTTTCCTCGGCAAAAAAGCTCTGCCACCAAGTTTCTTGATGGATTCTGTCAAGGAAAATGGTCGTGTGTACAAGGCCTCACATGTAGAACTGTGAAAATGTGGAATAGACTTCCTCCAGAGGTGGTTCTGGCCAGCTCAGTAGATTGCTTTAAAAAAGGCCTGGATTCTTTCCTAGATGTACATAAGATAACTGGGTACTAATATTTATAGGTGAAGTTGATCCAGGGAAAATATGGTTGCCTCTAGGGGATCAGAAATTCCCCTGCTGTAGCAAATAGGATCATGCTTTGACTGGGTTTTTCGCCTTCCTCTAGATCAACTGTGGGTGGAGGATTGTGCATATTGGATTGTATTATTTATTTATTTTTTGGTTGAACTAGATGGACTTGTGTCTTTTTTCAACCTGACTAAATATGTAACTATGTACCTATTTAACTGTGTAGGCGTTACCTAGGTCTGTGGGCATGCAAATGAAGCCTGCGTAGGAGAGTCCACTCCTCCAGACTGACATCCACCCATCAAGACATTTTGTATAACTGCTCCACTGCTTGCATCAGGGCGGAGTGCTCTTGAGAAACATATTGAGGCAGGGTACTGTGATGTTGTCAGAAAACAATGTACAGTACCCATAGGGCCCCTTCCAAGAGCCATGATCTTCCTTCATTGCATAAATAAGCACAGAGACTCAGTGATGACACCAATTAGTCTAAATTAAGGAATGCAACGAAAACAGAAAGGTTTTGTTTGAAAATGTTATAAGTATGTTGCTGAGGGGGAAAAGGAGGAACCAGTGAAGGCAAGATATTAGCAGATTAAACTATTTAAATATAAAGATCTTTATAATTTAGTATTCTATAAAATACACAGTTAATCCTAAGCCTCGTAAACACAGTACGATTGTTGGCCAACCGAGCGTCTGATTTTTGTCAAAAGGGCGTGTGCCAGGATCTTGTCTTGCATACTAATGTTACACAATTGTTGTGCCACAAACACGAACGTAGAGACCTTCTACAATGAATTTCATCTCTTAAGCGCCACCCTTTGGGCCCCTTTTGCTAATTTCGTGTTTGTGAGCATTGATTCCGAACATGCGTGGTTGTACTTTTGACTTTTGTGTGATGGATTTGTGTACCGACCATACGAAAATCTGACACAGAGCCGTTGTCGGCTGAAAATTTACTAGCATGTCATTCAACATTTGTTGGCCGAAAATTTGACAACAATTGTCAAAAGATTCGTACTAACGGTAAGATTTTAGGAAAACAGTCTTTCAACAGACAATCCCCTGCCAACAATTGAACTGTGTGTACGAGGCTTAAGAGTATGAGGTGAGACTGAATACTAAATATATGCATAACTTGTCTTATGATATTTGTTTAGCAACAGAATGATAATCTTTAAGGGCGGTTATTCCCTAGTACAAACATACACACCAACTAATAAGGTGTAATCCATGTGAGCAAAAGAAAAATTACCAGGAAACAGTTAATCCTAATTCACTTTGGGAGTATTATTATGCAACAAGACAAACACAATACTCAAATGTAGAACAAACAAATTAATTAGAGTGCTTCGGTAAAAGTAAAATTTAAAGGGTCAGTACACGTGAACCCTAATTTTCATCTAGCAGTGAAGATAGCTTACTGTAATTACTCACTGTGTGTGACTGGGAGTTGGAGAGAGATTGTACACCCTCTCATTCTCAGAACCACTAAATAACCTACATATCATGCTCTCCATCACACAGTGACCAATCAGAAGGGAGGATTTTCCCGCACTGTTGCAGCACCAAAAGGGAACAAATAACTACATCCGTAGACGAGTTTTCACAAACATAATTATATGATACAAGTTTTCACAGGGGAAGATTTTTCAATCTCTAATGTTCAATCTCCATCTGACATGCATAGTTTTAACTTTCATCTTACTGAAACTAAAAAAAAAAAAGGTCCTAGTGGTACTGCTAGCTTCTAGTTTAAAGCTGAACTACAAGCAAACTGCTCAATATACATTTTAAACACATATTTGAAAACAAAAGTTTACCTGCTAAAGGATTTGTGATCTATTTCAGCCATGTTGGTGATCTAAACACACCTTTTAGGTAAACGGGAAATTGAAAGTATATATGGCGCTGCTTTAATAAGTGAAGCACTATAACATAGTGCAAAGCTTCTCCTCTTGGTGCCAGAGGTGAACAAATATAGTCACCTTCATTATAACTCGGGGAGGCATAATTAAATAGGATCATTCATGTTATTGGAGCAGGGAAAAAGATGGACCCTAATTTATTGTCCCCGTTGCTAAATAACCTAATGATTTATAAACTGGGAAGTGTAGCAAGATGGTGCCGCTGCTGATAGCGTCACTTTGACGAAACGCATAGTGAGGAGCTTACCGGGTCATCGCGTCACTTCTGGTTCTGGTACGTTGAGTGCATCACGTCCTGGACTTCCTGATTTCTTTGCTTGTATACTGTTTTTACCATGCAAGTGGATTTTTTTTATAATTTTATAATAAATTGTCATAATTAATATACTATGGGGTTTGTTTATGTAATTTCACCATGTGCATGAGACCGCTGGTGCAGAGGACCTAACAAGCAAGGGGAGACATATAAGTAAAATTAAAAAAATGCTTCCAAGGGCCTATAGGCAGCTAAAAAAAAATGTCAACTAGATCAAATATAAAAAATAAAATCTTTTTATTGTGTACACAAATATATGGAACATTAATTAAAAACTACATGAGCTTTGGAATGCATGATACTCAAAAATGAGATACAGACATCACAGCTACAATAACGAACAGAGAACATTAAATGTGTTTCACACAGAAATGGGCTTAATCATTACTCATAAAAAAGCAAAAAAAAGGCGCCTCTACAGTAAGTGCAGTATGCAACATTTAAGAGTGTTAAAAGACATGATAAAATCATCCATCCTTAGCATGGTGGTAGAGAGCAGTGTAGCGCCATCCATCAGCTGCAAAGAGTTCTCATACATGTTGGAGAGAGAAGGCAGCAGGGAAGCCTGTATTCCGGGTTCACTGTGGGACACACATGGCTGACAGTGTCAGTGGGGAGAAGGGGGCGGTAACACATTTCAGAGCATGGGCGGCTCCTTCTCTGACGAAGGAGCCGCCCATACTCCAAAACGCGTTTCTGCTCCTTCACCCCACTGAGAAAAGAAACCCAATATTCACAGAAAACAACTGTTATCAGTCACCACATTCCAGGTTGTATAGAAAAAAAGAAGAAAAAACCCCCTTGGTAATGGGATTTTGAAAGTGCTGTCAAAGTGCTGCCAGAAGTGCCATCTTATCACTATCATCCCTCTGACCAGCTATCCACCTCCACAAGAGCGCCTTTATCTCCTCTCTGTTTTAATCATTACTCATTACCAGTTTTTACCATCACCGATGAGGTTGGCACCAATTGATGTATGCAGGGGCTGTTTGCTCATTCACCCACCTGGAGCAGTTTTTTCTTCCAAGGCCTATCTCTTCATTTCATAGGTGTGCACTTTCTATTGCATTAGGGTGTGCACCCCAAACCTCAAACACACATGTGCAGTAGAGCAGTAGATGGTGGTAGTAGGGATAAGATTGGTGTCAGTGTTTTTTTTTATTATTTGATTTTGTTAATATGTTTTACTTTTTTTTTTTTTTACAGTTTATTAATTTTTACATTTTTTTAGGAGCCCCATTGAGGGGCTTTGGTGAAATAGCAGAGAAATGGACTGAGGACAGAGATTCGCCAGTTCCTTTCTCTGTAGCCTCAGCTGCCATGGGGTTAGGGGCATTAACTAGTGCAAATCTGTATTGCATAGGGTGATTAGGGTATGCCCACCAGCACAACCTGTGCACAGGCCTATGATTTATTCATATAGGCTCTAACTGTTAAGTAAATGTTCCATTCAGACTCCAGAGGTGGAAATCTTTATGTGATAACTCAGGATTCCTGTAGATATCCAACATGCAATATAAAGAAAAAATACAAATGTATAAGCAATAACTATCAGTACAGACAGTTAAAACTGTTTTGCTTGTCATTATGTTCTCCAGCTTTCAGTCATACTTTCAGTGATATGGAAAAAGTATGAAGATTAGGACAGTCAGTCAGGACACACAGTCAGACAAAGATATTATTATTGTTCCAGGCCAGACACTAAAAATATTAAAATATAGGCTTAACATGGCAACCTGACAACTGCCATTTGGAGATGAAGATTGTACTGCATATCTTTTTCTTTACTTTCTTCTTTTTTTATTTTTTATTTTTTATTTCTTTAATACATTTCTATGTATCAATAAAATACAGCACCCGAGAAACACTTCTCGGCAATACATCACGTAATACATAAATAATACCTTTATAAATAAATAATACCCCTCCCCTCCCCTACCCACCTCAACCCAACCCCCACCCCCTCTGAATTTTCTTTTGTTTCTCTTCTTACTTTCTTGCACCTTTACTCTCTTTATCTCTTTACCTCCTGCCCCTCGTTATATTCCCATCCGTTCTGCAAATCTTATTGTATGCTTATACTTAATCCACTCTCTCCATTTCACCTCAAACCCATCTAATCCGTCCTCAACACTAAACCTTAGCTACTCTAGATTGTAATTTCATTTACTTTGTTACACCAACTCCTCGTTGTAGGGCTTTCGGGATCTTGCCACTGTTTAGGTATTAAACTTTTGGCTGCATTAAATAACTGAGGTACCAAGGTTCTCGTATATAATTTAGTTGGCGTTCTGAACCCATGAAACAAGCACTCCCTGATTATTTGCCGTACCCGCTCCAATATTTTAAATTTTTGGGCAGGTCCACCAGATATGTGTCATGGTTCCTATTTCCTTACCCCCCCCCCACCAACATAGCTGTACGTACGTACGTACGTACGTATTTTCCCTTTCTCCATTACATATCTCCATTAGTATCTTTGAGTGGTATCAGTGGTGAATTGTTTCCTCATTTTTCCCTTTTGTGTATCATATCCCGAACTACCAGTGATTTCTGCTTTATACTGTGTGTATTCTCACTTAATTCTCCTAAATGTGCAGGTAATCATATTATTACTTTTTCCGTTCCTTGACCTGTTCTTGAATAGGTATTAAAAAATGGCACAGTATCTAACTGTGCAAACTTCAGTGAAACTCCAGTCAAACAGCTATCCACACAATTGAATACATATACAATATGTAAACTGTTTTACCTTACAAAGAATTTGTAAAATGTTGGTTGTTATTTTGAAGATCCGTAGTACGCTGGTGATATACTGCATGCTTTGCCTTGTGTTGGTTCTCAGATGGTAGTCGCTATATCACCCACTTGCTATAAGCCGTTTGGGAATGTTCTACTTGTTATTCAGCTTGGACTCTTTAACCACTTGCCAACCAGGCCAATTCTGACTCTTCCCTCCCGCCGCTTCTATAAGTGACCTAGTTGCGAATCTGCTCAGACCCCCTTTATCGGTTAGAGAATCGCTGGGTGAAAAAAAAAACAATACCAGAGTTATAGCATATTGATGCAGCCATAACCCCGCTATTCCACTTCCAACCAGGCTGGCCTGGTTGGCAAGTGGTTAATATGATTAATCTTACAGTAATTTGTGTGTAAAAAATTTCCAGCCTAGCTTCTTTAGCCTAGGAGGGTTTAAGCTAGACATGTGCACACTGAAATATTTTGTTTCGGAATTTTGTTTTCGTCCAAAAAATATATTTATTTAGTTACTCCCAAAATTAGTTTTTATTTATTTTGTTTTGTTTTAAAAATGCTTTCCCCCGAAAATCCGAATTAATTAAGGTTGAATCTCTCATTGAAGGCTTATGGTGTCTGTCGAATGTTCTAAGAAGATTTGACGAAGCAGCTAAACTGTACGTCGAATCGTACATTTCCAGTCGAATGTTCCGCCTACAAGCTATAGAAGAATTCTAATGTTGTATGACACTAGTAATAATTATATTTATAAATCATTATTACTAGTCAACCAAAATTCGAATTCTTCTATAGCCTATGGGCCGAGCCTTTGACCGGAAATGTAGGATTGTGGCGTCGTACAGTTTAGCTGCTTGTCGAATCTTCTTAGAAATGTTGACAGACACCATAAGCCTTCAATGACAGATTCAACGTTTGTATGTTTTTCGCTGCTTCGTTGAATCTTCGTCGTTCATGTCGAATGGTCTACCCCAACACTTTCTCTATAATGTCGAATCTTTTCTCTCTATGTAGACTAATCTTGGACTAATAGAGTTAAGGTTAGGCACATTCGACCGCAGGTTCGATAGACACAGATTGCTATTGTCAGCATCATGTCAAATCTATATCGAACTGTTGTCACAACAAAAACGAAAATAAAGCATTTTTTTATGTCGGATGTTTCGGATTTCGGATTCTGCACGTTTGTTTTAGTTTGTTAAAACGATAACGAAAATACCCAAAATTCGGAAGAAAATGCATTCGGACGAAAAGGAATGCACATGTCTAGTATAAGTACAAGAATGTTTTTGCACCCTAAAGTCTAGTAGTCAATATTGCTCTTTCTTCTGACTTTTAGGCAAGTCCCATTTCTTTTATGTCTACCAGTTCCGCATGACTTGTACCCCACTTATCCCTATTGTACATTCAATGTTTCTCTCTGCCATATGTCTTTTGTGAAAAATGAAATACTTTGGAATTTTTTTTACAGCCTGAGAACTTTCTGACTTTTCAGTCTCTGGGAAATCCCAGGCAATATTTACTGCAGTCACATATGTTCCATACACAATGGATTTGTGTTTTTAGCTTGAAAAGCTCACATCAGATTGGAGTGTCCACCATCTATGAGCACCTTTAGGGGAACCAGGACAATACCAGCCAGCATTAAGTGGTGACCCACCTGATATGCTGGACACAAGATTTATTTCATTGAATTGTATAAAAGTTTGACATTGCTGATTTTTAATTGTTTGAAGGAGTCATCTTTGACAGTGAAATGGCTTAAAGGTTTAGTATATATAATGCTAACAAACATAGATAAGCCCACACTGTCGCTCAAAAGGTATGCTTGACTGCCTACAGATTCATGGGAACTGAGAGTACGTGGTACTGAATTGCAAAGAACCAGATAAATTCATTAGGTTTTCCCTTCTTTTTTAACGCACAATTAATCTGACCATGTATTTTGTCAGTGGTGGCGACTTCTTTATGTTGACACATACTTGGACCTTCAGAAATGTTTCAATGGCAGGCATGATTTTGTTTTATTTTACTAAAGACTGAAATATAATTAAATAAATAAATATTAAGTGATTATTTTATCACTATGTCATACAGCACATTTCACCTTGAGCATCCAATCGATATGCAGTATATTCTAATATTTTTTCTTGAACTTTATTTTCAAATTGTTTAATCTGAACTCCAGGTAAGAAGCTACATACGTGGAAATAATTGCCTGTAATGGATTTATAATTCTCTGCAGCCAGTCTTGTTATCCAGAAACCTCTGTCATAAACAAAAGTGGTCAAAACACTGCCCAGTGGCTGGGCAATAAAGTGTTCATTCCTCAAAGATAGGGTGCTGCTCCTTAGGCCCCAAGGCCATCCTAAACCAAGCAACATGACCTGCTATATGAAGGTCGGGGGGTGGCAACGTTTCTCCATCTGTCCCCAATGTGTCCCTCTCTAGTAGGGATGAGCTCTGCGTTCGATTTGAACGTATGTTCGACTCTATCATTGTCTGTTCGTACGTTTGACGAATTTCGAACAAAACGGGTCGTTCGCGCCAAATTTGGGGTGACGCGCAACGGACCATAATTTACTAAGGCATTGCGCGCTGATGATTGGCCAAAGATACACTATGACCCTGCATGCTTGGCCAATCACAGCGCGCAAAAAATGGAGAGCCATAATTGGCCAAAGCAAGGTTGGCTTTGGCCAATTATGGCTCAGGGCTTTAGCACACGCCCCACACTACACTCGTGTAGTGTGTTGCGGTTGTTAATGAGAGCAGTCAGAGAGACAGAGAGATTGACTTTTTAGATAGCTAGATAGAGCAGGCAGGCAGGCTAGTCAGTTTAGCTTAATTTACAGTGTGTAGAGGATATATATACATCCCTAGGAGTTGTACATATATTTATACACTGTATAGCTTAGATAGATCAGTTCTTCCTAATTTACTGGCAGGCAGGTGATTGTGCTATTTAAAGACGTTATCACAGGTATAGACACCCAGCAGGTACAATATTTAAAGAAATGTATTTTTTATTTAAGCATCAATAAAATCACAGCTCCTGGAGCAGTGATTTTAATGATGCTTAACTTTAAAAAAGAAAAGAAAAATTCCTTTAAATATTGTACCTGCTGGGTGTCTATAGTTTGCCTGTGAAAACGTCTTTGAGAACCCGGATCTTGCCCGAGGGAACATGTATCAATGGAAAAAAATGTTTTAAAAACTGTCGTTTTTTTAGGAGTCCTGCTCCTGAAAAAACAACCATTTTTTAAACTTTTTTTCCATTGATACATGTTCCCTCGGGCAAGACCCGGGTTCTCAAAGATGTTTTTCAACAATAACTTGAATATTGGTCTTTAAAATGATCGTTTTTGAATTTGAACGTTCGAGTCCCATAGACTTCAATGGGGTTCTAAATGTTCGCGCGAACGATCTGTTCGACGGTTCTGGTGCGAACCGAATGCGGGGGTGTTCGGCTCATCCCTACTCTCTAGTCACCCTAGCATTTCAGCCCTGCAGGGGGCTCTCTCCCCAGAGCAAAGTGTTACATCTTGCTGATCAGGAGTGTCCTGCTTTCATATCCAAACTCAACTCAACCCTTCCCACAGCTGGCATTTAAAGGGGCACTAAATCCACCCACTACATCACCACAGGAGACCTTACAGATAAAGGGGTACTAACACTTGCCAACACAGAGAGCAGAACCCATGACTGCAACTAATGTACATTGCTCAAGCCAAACAAATGGAAGTGAAGAGGAAAACGAGAGGTTCAGGATTACACAGAGGGCATTACAAGGAGACAGAAAAACAGACACAGTAAGAAACAATTTCATGAGAAATAGATTACAGAGAAATTAAAATGTTTCTAAACCCACAACAGTAAAATCAGTCTGTATATGCAGTAAAGCATGCTTGTTATACTGACTGTGGAATCTAAGGGTTGTATCCTCTGCATTGTGTAAAAATGTGGTTTGATCCTGTCTTCTCTGATCCTTTCCTTATTCCACTGTCCCCAATCCATCTGCTGATAGAACAAAACCTAGGGGGCACTCTGCACATGCTTAGTTTGGTGTGTATTGTTAGAGAGTTTTTTTTGTATTGGTGTGTGCACACAGGGCCAATCAGCACTGTCCAGACAGAGGGCCAGGGGTCCTGCAGCCTCATAGGACAATCAGGGGAGAATGAAAACTCCTACTACAACCTTTAACCAGACACTCATAGAAGTCATGAAAGACTGCTAATGTATATACTGCTGATGAGAAAGGGTATTTAGCAGTTTACAGTACCTTGAAAAAGTATTCATACCCCTTGAAATTGTCCACATTGTGTCATGTTACAACCAAAAACGTAAATGTATTTTATTGGGATTTTATGTGACAGACCAACATAAAGTTGCACATAATTGTGAAGTGGAAGGAAATTTTTTAATTATTAAATGGTTTTCAAAATGTTTTACAAATACATATCTGAAAAGTGTGGCGTGCATTTGTATTCAATGGATTTGACGCATGCGTGGAAGTATTTTACTTCCTGGAGTGGTGACGTGGCGGCGTCAACGTCACCGCCGCGTCACCGCGTTATCCGTCTGAGGGGATTTTGTTCCGATGCTGTGTACATGCCATCAGACCAAATATCCGAGGAGACATATCCGCTGGAAACGGTCCGTCGGACATGTTTCAGCGGACATGTCTCCTCGTCTGTACGCAGAGTAAGACTTTTGCAGTCAAACTTTCCATATAAGAAAATCAAATCGCTATTGGATTTGCATGTAATCATAACCACTAGGGGCACTACTACAGTGGTTGACCACGAAATTGTGTCAATCTCGCTCCCTTTCTCGGCGAGATTGACCACCTGCGAGCCCCATCGCGGGAGCCAGCGCCGAGCTGGCTTGCCCCGATGGAGACAAAGCCATCATAGAAGCGACGGGGATCCGACATGGATTCCCGCCAATTCTACACGTGGGCGGCGTTTGTTATGAATCCTGAAGGGGAAGTCCCCGCCGGATTTAAAAAAAAAATTTGGCATGGGTTCCCCCCTCAGGAGTATACCGGGCCCTTAGGTCTGTTATGGGTTGCAAAGAGACCCCCCTACACCGAAAAAAACGGCGTGGGGGTCCCCCACAATTCATACCAGACCCATATCCAAAGCACGCCAGCCGGCCGGTCAGGAGGGGAGTGGGGGCAAGCGAGCGCCCCCCCCCCCTCCTGAGCCGTACCGGGCAGCATGCCCTCAACATGGGGGGGTCAGGTGCTCTGGGGCAGGGGGGCGCACTGTGGCCCCCCCACCTCAGAGCACCCTGTCCCCATGTTGATGAGGACAGGGCCCCTTCCCGACAACCCTGGCCGTTGGTTGTCGGGGTATGCGGGTGGGATGCTTATTGGAATCTGGGAGCCCCCTTTAATAAGGGCGCCCCCAGATACCAGCCCCCCACCCTAAGTGAATGGGTACCCCTACCCATTTACCTGCAAAAAAATGCAAACACAAATAAACAACACAGGGTATTAAAATATTTTATTATAGTTGGCCGCCAGGGGGGGGGGGGGTGTATGGTCGCTTTTATAAAAGCGCCCCCCCCAGCGGGCTTCTCCCGACATCTGCGGGGGTCTTCTCCCGCTCTTCGGGGGTCTTCTCCGCTCTCCGGGGGTCTTCTCCCGCTCTCTGGGGGTCTTCTCCACTCTCCGGGGGTCTTCTCCGCTCTTCTTCCGCTCTCGGGGGGTCTTCTCCGGTTTTCCGTGATGTCTTCTTCTTCTTCCCTCTTCTTCTCCAGATGTTGACACGACGCTTCCTCCCGCTGTTCTGCCGGGCGCGCGGCTCGCATCGACTTATATAGGCCTATCTTGTGATGTCGCAGTCCCATCATGCTCCGGTAGGTAGCACGTGGTTCCTACCGGAGCATCATGGGACTGCGACATTACAAGATAGGCCTATATAAGTCGCTGCGAGCCGCGTGCCTGGCAGAACAGCGGGAGGAAGCGTTGTGTCAACATCTGGAGAAGAAGAGGGAAGAAGAAGAAGACATCACGGAAGACCGGACTGGCCGCCGCTAGTAATTAAGCTAACACACAAAGATAGCGGCGGCCAGTCCCGAAGAAGAAGAAGACCCCCGGAGAGCAGAAGAAGAGCGGAGAAGACCCCCGGAGAGCGGAGAAGACCCCCGGAGAGTGGGAGAAGACCCCGAAGAGCGGAGAAGACCCCGAAGAGCGGAGAAGACCCCCGGAGAGCAGGAGAAGACCCCCGCAGCGGCACCCACCCCCGCAGATGTCTGGAGAAGCCCGTCGGGGGGGGGGGCTTTTATAAAAGCGACCATACACACCCCCCCTGGCGGCCAACTATAATAAAATATTTTAATACCCTGTGTTGTTTATTTGTGTTTGCACTTTTATTTGCAGGTGAATGGGTAGGGGTACGATGTACCCCATACTCATTCACTTAGGGTGGGGGGCTGGTATCTGGGGGCCCCCTTATTAAAGGGGGCTCTCAGATTCCAATAAGCCTCCCACCCGCATACCCGACAACCAACGACCAGGGTTGTCGGGAAGGGGCCCTCTCCTCATCAACATGGGGACAGGGTGCTCTGAGGTGGGGGGGCCGCAGTGCGCCCCCTGCCCCAGAGCACCTGACCCCCCCATGTTGAGGGCATGCTGCCCAGTACGGCTCAGGAGGGGGGTGGGGCTCGCTCGCCCCCACTCCCCTCCTGACCGGCCGGCTGGCATGCTTTGGATACGGGTCTGGTATGGATTGTGGGGGACCCCCACGCCGTTTTGTTGGCGTAGGGGGGGGTCTCCTTGCAACCCATAACAGACCTAAGGGCCCGGTATACTCCTGAGGGGGGAACCCATGCCGGATTTTTTTTTTAAATCCGGCGGGGACTTTCCCTTCAGGATTCATAACAAACGCCGCCCACGTGTAGAATTGGCGGGAATCCACGTCGGATCCCCGTCGCTTCTATGACGCGCTCGCTGGAATGTGCTTTTACTATTCCAGCGAGTGCGAGATGTCGGCACCCTGTCGCCGAGAGTCAGCGCGATGCTGTCGCGCTAAAAACACATTCTCGGCGGCAGGCACTGTACACCCTTGTACACAGAGCTTCTTTCTATTTTAATGGTATTATTCACTGTTTCTTGTGTATCTATCAAGAGAAGAAGAATCTATAATAGAAATACTGTTTCAATATTTTTCTTGAGAATAAACCCTTATTAAAAAAAAAAAAACGTGTATTTTTTTCTCTTTAAAGCCGCATAAAGGTCATCTAAAGAAAAAGCACCAAAAAATGCCATAAAGTAACCAATAATTCCTTGCATCTGTAGTAAAAAATTCTATATCATTACTAGTATCCCGATCTTTGCATATCGCAAAATATAATCCACTGCGTGCCATTTCAGAAAAGTGTAAATGCATTTTATGTTATAATGCTTTCTATATTTGACTCTCATTTCATATAATAAATAAGGAACACAAAAAATGAAAGCTTTATAGCGGGGGCTGCAGGGGAGCCCAGTTTGTATAGAAAATAAAAAAGGGGTTAATTTCTCCGGCAGCATCCATACACTGAAATAAAAAAATAAAAAAACCTCTGGGAGCATAGGCATCTGTTTCACCACATTCCTAGTGACTCACTGTTCCTTTTTAAGCTGCTACAAACCTATACTTTGGCCAAAGTTCACACCGTGAGACATATTCAAAGGGAAACAACAACTGTTGTTTGAGCTAAATGCTTCCGAAAAGTAAAAGTGGTATTTAAAAAAGCAGCCCGTGAAAACAGTGTATTGTGCTTTGCTTTAAGTGCGGGTGGCAAGAAGGGATTATAAAGTGTTATTTGTGTTAAAACTGGATGCAGTTGCAAGTGTGTATTTACTGACGTCTATTTGCAGAAGAAAGTGCTTTTAGAGTGAGATTGAGGGAAATAATAAGGCACATTTAAATTCTGCTCAAGAAGCTAAATTTATGGTGAGCATCATTTATTTTGCTTTATCATTGTTTGCAAAAATAAATAAAAAAAGATGATGTCATAAATGAGGGCATAAAAAATGGGATATATTCAAAAATAATAATAAAAAACAAACATAACTGCAATTAAAAATGTATATTATCAACTGCTAAGATTGTCTTTGAAAGAAAAGCAGAACGCACATGACACTCAAGCATAAGCGAACGCTTATTTTTCATAGATACAGTAAAACCTTGGTTTGAGAGTAACTCGGTTTGAGAGCATTTTGCAAATCAAGCAAAATCTTTTAATAAATGTTGCCTTGATATACAAGCAATGTCTTGATATAAGAGTAGCGTCATGTCACAATTGAGTATAAAAAAGAAGAGAGGAGCCTCTAAGTGTAGTAATATGGTTACATTTAATGAAGAGACAACATTTAGCAACTTATTACTACCCTTAGAGATGCCTCTCTTCTCTTTTAATACTCTGTAAAAAAAATGCTTTAATATACAAGTGCTTTGGAGTACAAGCATGTTTCTGGAACAAATTATGCTCGCAAACCAAGGTTTTACCGTATAGGTAAAAATAAATAAAAGAAGGGGTATTTTTGCAAACTATCTATCTATCTATCTATCAATCTATCTATCTATCTATCTATCTATCTATCTATCTATCTATCTATCTATCTATCTATCTATCTATCTATCTATCTATCTATCTCTATCTATCTCTCTCTATCTATCTATCTATCTATCTATCTATCTATCTATCTATCTATCTATCTATCTATCTATCTATCTATCTATCTATCTATCTATCTATCTATCTACCTACCTACCTACCTACCTACTATCTATCTATCTATCTATCTATCTATCTATCTATCTATCTATCTATCTATCTATCTATCTATCTATCTATCTATCTATCTATCTATCTATCTCTATCTATCTCTCTCTATCTATCTATCTATCTATCTATCTATCTATCTATCTATCTATCTATCTATCTCTCTCTATCTATCTATCTATCTATCTATCTATCTATCTATCTATCTATCTATCTATCTCTCTCTCTCTCTCTCTATCTATCTATCTATCTATCTATCTATCTATCTATCTATCTATCCATCCATCCATCCATCCATCCATCCATCCATCCATCCATCCATCCATCCGTCTGTCTGTCTGTCTGTCTGTCTGTCTGTCTGTCTGTCTGTCTGTCTGTCTGTCTATCTATCTATCTATCTATCTATCTATCTATCTATCTATCTATCTATCTATCTACCTATCGATCTGTCTATCTGTCTGTCTGTCTATCTATCCTTCTATCTATCTGTCATAAGTCTTTGGTAGTCATGAAATTATACACATTTTTTTTTCCAAAATCAAACATACACTTTTAACTTTTGTTTCACATACTGTAAATGACCCCTAAGGCCCTGTACACACGATCAGACCGGTCCGATGAAACTGGTCTGCAGACCAGTTTCATCAGACCAGTTTGATGGTGTGTACGGCCCATCAGACTGTTGTCCGTCAGACCAAAGTTTTAAAACATGCTTTAAAACCTGTCTGATGGAACCTGTCCGTCAGACAAGTTCGATGGTTAGTAGACAAAAGCATTGGACCAAAAACCTGCGCATGCTCAGAATCAAGTCGACGCATGCTTGGAAGCATTGAACTTCATTTTTTTATCACGTTCTTGTGTTCTACGTCACCTCATTCTGGTCTGATCGGATTTTGGTCCTATGGTGTGTACGCACATCAGACAAGTTCAGAGTTGTCTGATGAAAACGGTCCGTCAGACAAGTCTCATCAGACATGTCTGATCATGTGTACAGGGCCTAAGATCACATCACAGCTGACACATGTAATATATATATATAACAAAACTTAAAGTGTTACTAAACCCAGGACCCTGCATTCACTATAGCTGGTCCCACAGTAAACAAAGTGTGGAAATGCAGGACCCCTGACCCTCTATCTGGTCAGTGCTGATTGGCCCTGTGCTGATTACATACACCCGCCCAAGAGAAAAAAAAATCTCTAGCAATACACGCCAAACTGAGCATGTGCAGCCTGTCCCCTGGCTTTGTATTATTAGGAAATATTTTGGGGACAGTGGAACAGTGGAAGAAAAGGAGGATCAGAGGAGACATGATTAAAAAAAACTCTCTAGTAGTATACACCAAACCGAGCATGTGCAGCTTCCTCCCCAAGGCTCTGTTCTATCAGGAGGTGGTTGGGGGGCAGTGGAAGAAGGGGAGGATAAGAGAAGACAGAAAAAAAAACCTTTTTTACACAATACAGATTAACCCCTTAGGTTCCACAGAAGAACAGAATATTTTTTTAATGACAGATGTGTAGACTATTGTTTCACATAATATGATCCATTTTAAGGAAGTAGAAGATAAGGAAAAAAACATAATAAGAGCCAGCTTTGGATTTTGTTCTTAAAAGGTGTGCCTCTTTATTGTGTATTTTTAGGTGCACTTTTGTTGCATTGCGGTGAATCTTGAATGTTTGCTGTATGCATAGTTTCCCCATAGATTGAGAGTTCAGAAACACAAGGAGACACTTGGTAATGTGTGACATGGAAAAGCAAAGTTCACCTGTAAAAAACTTAAAGGATCTGTAATAATGACCATTCTTGTGATACACAAACCTCTGCTTGCCAGAAAGATCACTTTGTACTGCTTATGCCTCGTACACAAGGCCGGACTTTCCGAGAAAAATAGTCAGACAGGCTTTTTTTCACAGAAAAAGTCTGGCCGTATGTAGCCTCCATCAGACTTTTTTTGTCCGAAGTCTGACGGACCTTAGATAGAGAACCTGTTCTCTGTCTTTCCGTTGGACTTCTGACGGACTCACGGCGGACTTTTGCATGGTCAAAAGTCCGACTGTGTGTACGAGGCATTAGAGACCACAGGGCTGATAAACCAAAGGCAATTTGAGGAAAAGCAAGTTGCACATTACAAGCAGAGTTGGCCCAGAGCTTGGTGAATGTGATGAAATTTCACTTTGAAAGAATACCCAATCATGTGCAAGGAAAATAAACATAAAAAACAGCATTTTGCTTGCACATGATTGGACGATGACAGTCATGAGTTTCACCTCATTTACTAAGCTTTGGGGAAAATTCCCTTACAAATTGAATAGTAGGATTATTTCACCCTAAAAATACCCCATGCAGTTCATGGACACCATGCCATAATGCCAAATTGATCTGATTTGATAAAATATACATTTATGATCCTCCCATACTTGTAGGCCATTTGTACACAGAGTTAAGCCTGTCTCAAACACTTCTGACAGTTTTCAAAGCTTCGCCCCATCTTCGTTTCTAGGACAGACCGGCCGGTAAGATTAGCTTCCCCCCTAGCAGTACCGGAGAGAGTGACCTCCTTCTTCTAAACCCTTCACATGTGCATTGTGCTCTCCACTGAGCAGATGAGCTCAGCAGTTGTGATGGGCAGGGCCAGACTTACAATTGGGCTTGACTGGGCTCAAGCCCATGTGCCCCGCCCAATAGGGGGCCTCGGGAAGAGGAAGCAGGAATAGCCATGCAGTCTATGTTCTGTGTGCTGTGGTAGACCAGATATAGGAAATGCAGGGTTCTGGGTTTAGTAACACTTTAAGGAATGGCATTTGTGGACTTCAGATATTATTTTTTTTAAAGGTGAACTAACCCTTTAATTTGCTCTCTAAATGCAGGAATCCTTCTCATGGACCAGTGGTGGACATATTTTCAGCCCAAGTACAAAGATAGATAGATAGATAGATAGATAGATAGATAGATAGATAGATAGATAGATAGATAGATAGATAGATAGATAGATAGATAGATAGATAGATAGATAGATAGATGTGAAGACTTTACAATACCTGGAACTATTTAATAGACCATCATATGCCTCTGGGGTAAGACAGTGATGTCTCCCTTTACTTTCTGTCAACATCACATCATTAAAAGTGGGAGAAATGTTCTGCATGTCTCAGCACCATTCAGGCAAGACATGAAGGAGTACCATACTGCTCAACACCACTTGGATATTTCAAACCAAGTTTAGGCACTTTTCACTAGCTTCTACTTGGCAGGAGGATGCCAATAACTGTCCATCCACATCTTGCAAAAATGGGCCGCAAAGTCCCACTGGGTACTTTTGCACCCACCCAGTACATCCTCCCCTGTTCATGGGTCAAAATGTCTACAAGAATAAATAGCTAGATTTTAGACTTGCAGCAAATGGTTGATGCAAAAACGTATGGTGATACACTAGCTGGGGTGGCAGAAACCTATAAAAAAGTCTATTAGACCAGTGTTTTTCAACTCCAGTCCTCAAGGCACATCAACAGGTCATGTTTTCAGGCTTTCCATTATTTTGCACAGGTGATTTGATCAGTTTCACTGCCTTAGTAATTACCACAGCCATTTCATCTGAGGGAAATCCTGAAAACTTGTTGGTGTGCCTTGAGGACTGGAGTTGAAAAACACTGTATTAGACCATATAAGATGCAATGTTTGTGAAAAGTATAGCAGCTTTTACCAATTAATCAGAAAACTTTCCAAACGTGAATGTACATGTATTGGTACCCCCGTAGGAGCCGCTCAGTGTAGTGGTCCATCTGTCATCCTGCCCAGCACAGCATTCACTGCTCAGTCACCATACGACAATGAACAGTCCATGTGCTTGTTTTATTGAGGGAATTTAACTTGGATGGGGTAAGGGATGTCCGGTGGATTGTATACCAATCAATTGGCAGATTGTATATCAATCAACTGGTGGATTGTATATTAATCAGTTGGGACAGCTGTGTACACTTCTCTGTTCAAGTTACCACTTTAGTCTCCTCCCGCACTTTCCTTCCTTGCAGACTATTCATCTTCCTTCCTCCTGAACTGCTCTTTATCCTCAGGATCAGCTAGCACATATTAGGTTAGGCCAGATACTGACTCAGCCAGGCCTCAGCAAGTGTCCTTTGCAGGCAGGGACCACGGGCCCCTATAGTGTAGCAGAAATAGAAGTCTTTAGTACTAGCTGTCCTACTGAAGGACTACTGCTCCCAGTCAGCCCACCTCAGGCCCTGCCAGCCCTCCTGTCTGCAGCTTCCCGACTCCACTGCCCATGGCATTGCATTCCTTACTACTGGCTCTGCAGCCATCTCTGACTATTTCCTCTCAGGCACGCCTCTCCTGTTCTCCTGACTGCACATGTCACTCCCCAGCCCTCCTGGCTGCAACCGGTGGTTCCCTCTTGAAGGCTTGCCCAGCAGTTCTAGATCCTGCTGTCCTCACGTGTGCTCCTCTTGTGCCTCCTGTCCAGAACCTTCATGCTTTCCTGAAAGGCTCCATCCTGAACCTGAGCCCAGGTTCTTCCCCCCAGACTTGGGAACTCCCTCTAAAGCCCTGACAGCCTAGTACTCCATATCCTGTTCTTCCACTCGACAACTCCTCCCTAACTGGGCTGATTCTAGGTTTTTAATGAGGCCTGCTCCTTGCTAATCCAGGTTGGGGATTGGTCAGGGCTCCTTAGAACATCCCAGACAGCTCCACCTTTCCTCTCCTAGAATCCTCTAAAATAAATAAGGAGGTCTCAGTGACACTGCCTGTGAGTCACCAGCTGCTATCTCTGAGCCACCCCCAGCCCTCACAAAACAAAACAATTTACAAATGTACCTACTCTCACAAAAACAGAATCCTAATCTAGCACCTACCTATGTAGAGGGTGCTACACACAATAAAAGAGCACATATTATAATGGGTTGCTGCTTTCAGGCATCATTAGTGCTCTTCACACTTCCTTGAAGGGCCATGGTTTAATTGCTTTAGGCAGTATTACAAAAAACATATTAGCATGCTTTTGGAGCACCACAGAGCTAGTCCTCAGTATATACAAATAGGGTATAAGGTAATGCAGGTGTCTTTAGAAATAGAAACTGAAAGAGGATGCAGATTGTAACGGTATGGCCCGTGGAACCCAGAGGCTCTTGAAGGATGTGGGGTACTCCTGTTTCAGCTTCACCAATGACTCTTGGGTCTAGGGTCATCCTTTGTCCATTAGGGGCATAGGATGACTGAGAAAAGATATCTTGGATTACATGGGATGGGACAGTAATGATAATTTACAATGTATTGCAGGAAATAAGGGACATATGTTGGATTGTTTTGGCATGGGACAGTAATCCACAAAATACTCAAGAATGTCTAGAATAACTAACCCAACAGGTCAATAATAGTGTGATTCATTCAATGTGGGGACACATCCTGTTAAGGTGTTAAGTAAGTCTGGCTCCTAAGATATTTCATTGTCTATTGTGCTAATTGACACTGTATTGTGTGAAAGTCTATTGATGATAATATGTGATGTGAATTAGCACCCTCTAAAGGTCAGATGTCTGACTTATGTTTACTAAATGAGTGTGTATTGTGTAGCAGGTGAGAATAGCTTATTGCGGAGTCAGAATGTCTGTATAAGATGTGTATTGAGGGGGCCTCGTTAGCACCCATTGTGTGATGTTATGGGTGGAGTGTGTCATTGTCCCTTTGATTACTGCAGCATGGTTTTTGGTTGCTAACTATATAAAAAGAGCCTGAGTTTGTCATTAAAAGCTATCCGTTTGGAACCAGAGAACAGAGCTGTGTGTGTCTCGTTTGTCTGGGGAATTCTTATGGGTCCGGTCTGCTGGATTGTGGAGTGTCGGATAAGCTGTCTTGGGTTGGTGGAATGGAATATCGTAAATGGCATTAACCCCTGGCCGTTACACAGATCATTCTATATATTTTCAAAAATGGCAACTGCACTAAATAATACTTGCAGTGATTGTAAATGATCCCATTGTAAAACAACGCTTTCAGTTTAAAATACAAATGAAAGGCAACACATGTGTGTATAGATATACAAATTAATTATAAAAAACTTTTTTCTCTGTTTTATAAATTATCACATTCCCTTGGTTCTCAGCTGCATAGGAGCACAGCTAGAGAACTGATCATGATGTGCTCTACTGCTTAGTGAGGTCAGTTTTTAGGAACGCAGAGGAACTGGCAGGAACACCAGTACTAGTACCCCTTTTTAATTGCTGCGTTGCCGATTTTTGTTCTCTGCTATGGGTGATGTGTACGTTTGCGTTTAGCGCTTCGAGGCCCTATGGGTAAGACGGGCGCGATATTAAACACTTTTTAATAATAATAATAATAACACCAGGAATTTTGCAAAAAATAAAGCAATAAAAAGAGAACAGGATATTTTTTGCATACAAGTACATGGTACAGAAGGCACATATCAGGAATATGAAGTGCTGGGGTAAGAAATGCTTTAACTTTGCCTGCATGACGTGTGGCATTCCTTATTACAGGTAGGCTAGCTCACTAAAGCTAGAGATTTTTTTCATGGCTAAACTTTGGCTTTAGAAACAGATCGAAAGACAAATAAAAAAACACCCACACACACATACACACATTGGCACCATTTTATCACTGCTGTTATATAGGAAAGGATCAATAGAGATAGTTTATTAACTGTGAACTCATATATGGGTTCAACTGTAAAAAAAAATTGACAATAACATTCTGACTACTATAGAAATGTAATATTAGGAGAGACAAACCGGTAACACCTCTTTTTATTGGCTGTGAGTTCCATGTTCTGCTCTTGTTTGTCTATTCTGCCTCCTGCAATGACAATAAGAACTTCTTTAGCTCTCATCAGTATAGTCTGAATTCCATTGTATGGTCTTCCAAAGCCTGTCCCACAATGCTCTGCAATCCCTGCATGAGACGTTAGCACACCGGAATACATTCCATCTCTTCTGTTTTGCAGTGCTGAATCTCCACTAATTCGTCTTCCTTTCAGGCAGCTCTGAAGCTTCACATCACAGACGGACTCCATCTACTAACTCAAATAAATTTCACCACGCTGTGCCTCTGCATCTACTAGGCCTTGCCTCATTTATTCAGAAATGAGCAATTGCCATGGCAACGGCAGGCCTCACTTGGCATCGCTCATCTAAAAGTGTAATGATTCTTCAAAGCCAGAGTCCCACGTACACCTCCCCAAAAAAATACAAATTGCCTTTCCTTTCCATCCTGAGCACATCACTCTGAAATCTCACAGTATCTATCAATTTCTAAGCAGCAACTAGAGATTGCCTGCCATCCAGTTTTTATGGCTACAATCTTCTTTAATCATAATGTACTACCGAAAAATCATTGTTATCCGTTATTGTACAGCGCAGGTAATGTGTTGTCTCAGGGCGCCCATACATGGACAATAAGTGACCAACAAAGATCTTGTTGGAGCTTCCCTGGAAAAAACTGAGCTTTGTACAGATCACTCCAACATACGAGGCCTGCAGATACCCACTTGGCTATCAAATGACCAGTCGTAGTCCTTCTAGAGCTGTATTGGAAGGGGTGTAGTCCTTCTAGAGCTGTACTGGAAAGGGGTGTAGTGCTTGTATGACTGCCTCCATTGTTTATACAATAATCTAGACATTAAGGCCGGGTTCACACTGTAGCCACATGCGGCTCACAGCAGGGGTCTGGTGCGTTCCGGTTAACCGGTTCAGGTCCGATTTCAGCCTGAATTTTGGACTGAAATCAAACCTGAAACGCACCAAAAAAAGCAAGCGTTTTTCCGGCACACCGCACCAGACCCGCTGCGGAGATATGTGAACCGGCTCCATAGAGAGCTAGGCAAATGGAATGCAGGGAAACGGGCATTCAGTTTACAAAGGTGTGAACCCAGCCTAAATGCAGGTAACAAGTGTCATCATAGGAGCCCAAAATCTTCTGCAGACCAAAATATTTACAGACAAGATGGTAAAAAGTCTAATGCCGCGTACACACGATCGGAATTTCCAATGGACTTTTTTTTATCAGAAATTCCGATCGTGTGTGGGCCCCATCTGACTTTTTTCTGTCGGTGTTTAGAAATAGAACATGTTTCCGATGGAAAAAAAAGATAGGAAATTCCTATTGTCTGTGTGCAACTCCGAAGGAGAAAAAACCCACGTATGCTCAGAATCAAATCGGTGCATGCTCAGAAGCATTGAAATTCATTTTTTTCGGCTCGTCGTAGTGTTTTACGTCAGAACTTGGTCTGACAGTGTGTATGCAAGGCAGCTTGAACGGAAGTCCGACAAAAAATTCCATCGGATTTTAGGCCATCGGAAATTCCGATTGTGTGTACAGGGCATAAGAAGCCCAATTATAAAGTAGCGGTATGATTGAATTATGGTTATACTGCTGATTTTGAGAAAAAAATCTTGTGGCACATTTATAAAGCACAACAGTCTACTTTATAAACTAGCTTTCCACTTTGTTTTCTCCAGGACTCTGAAGCAAGAAGCTTCATGTGTTTTAATGGACAGCAATGAAAATTTAACAAAACACTTTGACAGGTAATATGACCTTATAAGTCGCCTCTTTTTGTCTAATCTATATGTAAACTTTCACTTAGCTTGGACCTATTATACATACTAATGTACACAGTTACATATAAAACAACCATAAATTGGCAATAAAAATAAGACAGTTAGTGTATAATGTTTTAGATTTCTGAAGGAAGGTTTTTTGCTTGTCCATCAGCAATCAAATCAGGTCCTTATCCAGCTTTGCAGCCTTGGTAGCGAGAAAAACGATGGAGCGGGAAGTGTATACACCCTATCTTGAACCAAACCAGGCCACATGGCCTTCAACTGTGGAGTGTAAGGCCGCGTACAGACAAGGAGACATGTCCGCTCAAACATGTCCGACGGACCGTTTCCAGCGAACATGTCTCCTCGGATTTTGGTCCGATGGCGTGTACACACCATCGGACGAAAATCCCCTCTGACTGAGGACGCGGTGACGTGGCGGTGACGTTGACACCGCCACGTCACCACTCCAGGAAGTAAAATACTTCCACGCATGCGTCGAATCCATTCGGTGCATGCAGGGATTTCTGTCCGCTGGTTAGACAGGTTTGCAGAGGACAAATTTCAAAGCATGCTTTGAAATTTGTCTGCTGGACAAATCTGTCTGCTAGGTCGTACACACAATCGGAGATGTCCGCTGAAACTGGTCGGCAGACCAGTTTCAGCAGATAAATTTGATCGTGTGTACGCGACCTAACTTGCAAAGGAGTGGAAAAGCTTCCCTTTGCTTGAAGGCACCTTGCCACAATGTTGAGGGACAAGGGCCTCTTCCCCACATTCTGACTCCAAAATAGAATATGAAGGTTTGTGGAGAGAACTTGGTAGAAGTCTGGATGCCCACCCACAACCTGACAATGTTTCCCGCTACCATATTGACCCACCACCAGACAATGTTTGCTCACTATGCTACTACCGCTAAATAACAATATTCTGGTGCTGCATAATGTAAACACAGCAGTTGGGATTCCGGGTGGCATCCTTGACCATGAGTAAATATGGTCAATGATGTCACCCAGGATCTCTGTTTTTACTTTTTAATTCTTTTTAATTCTAGCAGCTGGGGATTTGTCCTTTAGTGAGATGGTAAATATTTGTATATAGGTATACAAAGAGCATATTTACATATATTATTTTAATACATTACGTATTGTATATTACAGTGAATTATAATGTCCATCAATATCCAACTACTATTACATTTTCTGGATCCCTTATTATGTGTTGTGACCTTAAAACTTCTTGAATCTATGCAATTGATATATCAAACAGATTTTTTTGTTTAGAAAACAATATCATTAGAATATCATTACAATATCAATATCATAAGAAGTGATTGTAACCTGAGGACACAATAATGTTTTTATTTAGGGGGGATGAGGGAGTTACACAGCTCTCATCCATGTGATTTATGTTAAATTAGTTTAGTGCTGTGCTGTTGTGTCATCCTGTGTTCCATTGATACCTTTCCATCTTGGAACGACAGGTGGCGGCAGTGGAGACCAGCGAGAGCGCCTTCTTGCCAGCAGCCAATCAGAGGAGCAGGGCATGCTGGGGAGGGTACTTCTTTAGGGTGCCATCTTGGCGTCGGGAGTTCGAGGTTGGATCTGGATGCGGCACCCACCTTTAGGGTGTGCGCACATCACGGGCCCTGGCGTTATGCCCTACCAGGCCGGGGTGCACGTGCTACGCAGAGTTCCTGACTCTGGGCCCTCATGGCCTAGAGCAACTAAAGCTGCAGAGAGGCCCCAGTGACTTACTGGGTCCTCACTTCTATGAGAAGATCCCAAGCGAGTTGTGCTGTTCAGTGGGGAGTCTGTCTGAGGAGATCCCGGAGGCAGGCAATCCAATAAGGCCCAGGCGAACCATCGGGGATCAAGGTGACCGGACACTGGGAGTTTGTTATATGGCAACCTGTCAGCCGGTGACCTAATAGTCGAGAACTATATGAAGACACTTCCGAAATTGCTTTACTGAGAAGGAATTTCTCCATCAAGTCACGTTTCAGAGCAAGGGCCTGTGGCAGAGGTACCTCTCCTATTTCCATTGAGCCAAGCCTGTGGCAGAGGTTTGTTTTCCTTCTCAGGGGGCCGAGCGAAACCCCGGCTGGCTGCCAGTTCTGTGAGAGAGACTTTCCGGGTGCGCTATACCCACTCCGGCTGGGGTGGCGATGAATCAAAAGGTACTGTTTGAAGCAGGACTGCTTCTATAAAGAGTTAATACCTGTGCCTGCAACTTCCTTCTCCTTTCACCATCTTTCGCTATCTACCTGAAGTTGACTGTTGGCCATGTTGGGCCGAGAATAAAAGCACAGAAAACGACATCTTGCTGTTTGGACATTCTATTACTGCTCACATCATCTACTTTCATCATACCCCTAGACATGCTACAAAGGTAACACGCCGATCCCAAAACAAACCAGCGACTCCTTCGGGGGTAGCGCTACACACACACACACATATATATATATATATATATATATATATATATATATATATATATATATATATATATCTTACTATTTGAAAAGTAAATATCTGGAATATAATATTTTTGGGTATATGGTGAATTGGTCTGTGCATGGAATACCTAAATACTCAGTGCCAACAATGGTTAACTGTTTACCCTGCCAGGTATTTGAACTCTTATGAAATGTATTTATGATAGATCACTCATTAATGACAATCCTAGAGGCATCAATGGTTTAATAACATTTTTAGATAAGCACCTGAACGACCACAACATACAGGGTTATTCAAGGTAATACTGACATATAATCACACACATTGGTTGGACTTGATGGACTTGTGTTTTTTTTCAACCTCCCTGTAATGAAACGTCCCACACTCTGCTTGGGTGCTTTCGTCATATACCACTTCCTCCCGGTATGGATATAGATATCAGATATTCCAACTGCTCAAAAAGCACATACGATACTTGTTTGTCTGCTGAACATGGACTGTTTATTAGAACCAGAATACAAGTCTTATATACAGTAAAAGAGGAGGTTCCTACATCCTGTTCATATTACTCTAGCAATCCACAGAAACATAAATTAACATGAGCTAATTAACTAACCCCATAAAGCAGCCGTTGTGACTCCCTAACTACAATACACATTATCATAGATACATATCAACACAGAACTCCTTCATACAATCGCAGGATCAATTAGCACAAGCAACAATGGGTGAGAGATCCTTAGAAGTTATCTAGACTCATTTACATTATACCAGACAGACATGTGGCTGGAGGTGATGACATTAGCATCTAACAGTATGTGTCCCAACATTATGAATCAGTCACTATTTATAATATAACATATACAAGGTTCCCAGAGTCTGTGTGTCTTGGGGGGACATGGACCTAAATCCAAAGTAACACCACCTCAAGGATCCCCAGGCTTACAGCTCACAAAGAGCATTGTTCCCGCAAATGCCAGGGCCCATGATCGCAAGGCAAGAGGCTAGCATTCCGTCCCCTCCAAAAGCCTCTGTCCCGGGTGAGTCTGTCACACTCACCTCCTACTATGTTATCCCTACAATAGGTATTTAGGTATTGACCTAAAGTCCAAATTGAATTACTCATTCTATTTTTACATTAAACCAACATGTAATGGTCCAGCAAAGTAGAGAATACATGTTCATATTTTTCAGGATCATTCAATTTATTTAACCACTTGCCGCCCGCCAATGACATATTGACGGCGGCAAAGTGGTTACTAGTTCCTGACTTGACGTCATATGACGTCGCCAGGATATTGAGCCGCTGCGTGCCCCCGGGGGCTCGCATCGCGGCGATCGGTGATGCGGGGTGTCAGTCTGACACCCTGCATCCCCGATCTCGGTAACGAGTCTCCGGCGGAGCCTCGTTACCACGTGTTCAGCCGTGTCCAATCACGGCTGATCACGATGTAAACTGGAACCCCCCCTGTCAGGAGAGCCGTTGAAGGCTCTTACTCACTCGCGTCTGATGGACGCGAGTACAGGAGAGCCAATCAGCGGCTCTCCTGACAGGGGGGGGTTTGCGCTGATTGTTTTTCAGTGCAGCCCCCCTCGGATCGCCACTCTGGGCCACCAGGGAATGCCCACACTAGACCACCAGGGAATAAAATAAAAAAAAAGGGGCAAAAAAAATCGTAAAAATAAAAAAATAAAAAAAATGACAGTAAAAAAAAAAGATGCCAATCAGTGCCCACAAATGGGCACTGATTGGCAACATGGATGCACCAGTGCCACCCCTCAGTGTCCATCAGTGCCACCCCACAGTGTCCATCAGTGCCACCCCACAGTGCCAATCCATGCCCAGTGCCCACCTATCAGTGCCCATCTGTGCCACCCATAAGTACCCATCAGTGCCACCCATATGTGCCACCCATGAGTGCCCATATGTGCCACCTATGAGTGCCCAGTGCCGCCTATGAGTGCCCATCAGTGCCGCCCATCAGTGCCCATAAGTGCCGCCTATGAGTGCCCATCAGTACCGCCTATGAGTGCCCATTAGTGCCGCATACCAGCGCCAACTATCAGTGCCACCTCATCGGTGCCCATCAGTGCTACCTTATCGGTGCCCATCAGTGCCGCCATATCAGTGCCCGTAATTGAATGAGAAAACTTACTTATTTAAAAAAAAAATAACAAAAAAAAAAATTATTTTTTTTTCAAAATTTTCAGTATTTTTTTAGTTGTTGCGCAAAAAAAAATCGCAGACGTGATCAAATACCACCAAAAGAAAGCTCTATTTGTGGGAAAATGTATTTTGATTGGGTACAGTGTAGCATGACCCCGAAATTTTCATTCAAAGTGCGACAGTGCTGAAAGCTGAAAATTGGCTTGGGCAGGAAGGTGCGTAAGTGCCCTGTATGAAAGTGGTTAACATTGTATTTTCAATAAAGAGATTAATAATGCTATATTTTATTGCCCCCCCCCCTTCTTCCACAGTCCCTAATCCATCTTATGATAGTACAGAGCCTTGGAGGCATTCTGAACATGCTGAATTTGGTGTGTATTGCTAGAGTTTTGGGAAGGGTGCATGTGATTGGCACAGGGCCAATCAACACTGTCCAGACAGAGGGTCAGGGGTTATGGGGGCTTCATAGGACAGTCAGAGGTGAACGAAAACTCCTACAAGCTTTAACCAGTGCTCGACAGATACTGATAGACGCCACAAGACTGCTATATATTGCTGATGAAAAAAGGTATTTAGCGGGTTATATTTACTAAAATAATCGTATTTCCATGTTTTTTGCACTATGGGAGGCCAGATATAGTGAAAGCAGGGTCCTGGGTTCAGTAACACTTTAGGGAATGTTGGTTGTTGATTGCAACATGTGTTTTTTATAAAGGTGAACTAACCTATTACAGAAATTTGTTCTCTAAAGGCAGGAATCATTCTCATGGACCATTGGTGGACATATTTACAGCCCAAGTACAAAGATAGATAGATAGATAGATAGATAGATAGATAGATAGATAGATAGATAGATAGATAGATAGATAGATAGATAGATAGATAGATAGATAGATAGATAGATACATAGATAGATAGATAGATAGATAGATAGATAGATAGATAGATAGATAGATAGATAGATAGATAGATAGATAGATACATAGATAGATAGATAGATACATAGATAGATAGATAGATAGATAGATAGATAGATAGATAGATAGATAGATAGATAGATAGATAGATAGATAGATAGATAGATAGATAGATAGATAGATAGATAGATAGATAGATAGATAGATAGATAGATAGATAGATAGATAGTGTGAACACTTTATGATACCTGGAACTCTTTTATAGCCCATCATATGCTTCTGGGGTAAGGAAAAGTATTCTAGATGTCTTAGTACCATACATACCATATATAATGCTATATTTTATTTGAAAAAAAAAAAATTCTGGTAACTTGACTGATGGTTATTTACACATATATCATGTAACAAAAAACATTATTAGATTCTGTTTAATTGTTGAATATACTTGGCTTTGTTCTATGGGGTTGCACAACTTTAGTATCTGGACTTTGCAGAGTAACCTAGGATCTAGGGAGGTCTCTTCCACAAGACTATAATGGAATATCATCATCAAAAACAGGAATGGAAGTACCGTAAGTGCTGGAGAAAAGCAGTGATAGAAAACTGAAGGTTGATTTTGTCAACCTCCTCATTTAAAAAACAATTTTTAATTGTTGTAATAGCAGGTTGTAACAAACAATGTAGTGTTTTCCACATAGGTGTTTCATACACCCTAGAACACTATGAAAAATATATGCTCTAATGGTGGATGGAGTAGGGTGACCACATTTCCAAACTACCATTCACGAACACACCCCTTCCCAAAAATCAGCTTGTGTTGTAACGAATCACAGCACAGTGATTAGACACAAGAGGTGGGATTTATGATTTCTCCAATCACAAGCAAGGGGCGGGGACTGTGCTCCTCCAGGCATTCCCAGCCAGGACCAGTACTGTCAGTGAGTAAAGCGGTGAAGTGGTGGCCTTTTTTGGGGGCATTAGTTTGGCTTGGGGGGTGGCTTTGTCAGTTTAATTCTGGGACACTGTATTGTCCTGGAATGAAGGTGCCGGGTAGTGTTGAGCGGAATACGCCATATTCGATTTCGCGATATTGCGCGAATATATAGAAGAATATTCGCGAATATTCGCTAATATCAAATATTCGTGATATTTTATCCAAAAAAAATTTTGATTGCGAAATTCTCATAAACGGAGATCATTTCCTGTATTACTAAACTAATATGCACTAAACACTAACTCTACACTAACTCTACTTAAAAGAAAGGAGAATAAGGGGGCAAAAGAAGGGCGGAGAAGATAATCGCGCAATATTCCTATTGCGCGATTATCTTCTCCGCCCTTCTTTTGCATCAGAGCCAATCAGAATAACTCGAATATTCGGCAAAAGGAATATCGCGCAATATTCCTTTTGCCGAATATTCGAGTTATTCTGATTGGCTCTGATGCAAAAGAAGGGCCGAGTAGCTGATGCGATTATTTTATGTTGCCGAAAATTCGCAATGCGAATTTTCGGCAACATAAAAGAATCGCATCAGCTACTCGGCCCAGGGTCTCTCTCTAATCATACCAGCAATGCTTTTAGACGTCAATGGAGATCACTAGGATGTGATCTGTTTTAAAAATAAATTTAAAAAATAGCGAATATTCGCCGCAATATTCGAGTTATTCGCAAATACACGAATATGCAATGCGAATATTCGTGAGCAACACTAGTCCCGGGGACAGACCTGCAAAATGCAGGTCTGTCCCGGGCAATCTGGGGCACGTGGTCACCCTAGGATGGACTGGGGCAGGGTTCAAGCCCGCCACATTTTATTGTTTTTCCCATTAGGGAGATCTGCTCTTACAATTTGCGAGTAGGGGAGAAATCTCCCAATGGGGACAACTGTTGCAGTACAAAAACTGTCAAAGATGGAGTTTGCTTTCATTTTAGAGAGGTCTTATGTTAGAACCTGTTGTGCCTTTACCACAGGAAGTGCAGGAAAATTTCACTGATGGAAATATAATCAGAAACAAAAACTGAACAAAAGTTTAAATCCTTAGCACTTTATACAAAGTGAAAACAAAAGTTTGGGCTTTGGAGTTAATTAGTATTTCACAATGGTGCTGACTAAAACTAGAAATCTGTCTGTGTTGCCAATAGTAACCAGTTAAATCCCAAATTCCATTTGACCAATGCGTTTTTCTTTATATTTTTTTTTCCTTAACTATTGTAAAGAATGTTTTAAAGGACACAAGTCATGAGAGAACTGTGATGCTTACCATAGGCAATGTTTTTTTTTGGATAGCTTTGGATAGCAAAGGAAAGAATTTGAACGCCAGAATTTCTGCCCCTGCGTGTAAGATTCACCCTCTTTGCTTATCCTGTTGTTTATTGTCACTGGGGTGTGGGGGGGGGGGGAGATTTACTAAAACTGGAGAATTCAAAATCTGGTGCAGCTCTGCATACAAACCAAACAGCTTCCTGTTTTCTTTTTCTTTTTGCCAAATCTTACTTGAACAAGCTGAAGTTAGAAGTTTATTGGCTATCATGCATAGCTGCACCAGATTTTGGTAATCTCTCTGAATTACTGAATTACTCTTTGAATTACTAAAACTCTCCAGTTTTAGTACTTCAACCCCTGAAATAGAAATTTAAGGAAAATCCCAAATGTTACAGTTGTCAGCAGACCAAGAGGTAAGGATAAACCTTCCAATGTTGACACCTGTTCTGTGAAGAAGGACACTCCCTTCACTTTAAGGGCTCATTCAGACTAGTGATTGGGGTAAAGTAAAACCCTGTGGCTGATATGCACTTCTACCAGGGCCGGACTGACTCATGGGGCCCCCGGGCAATAGAAGATTATGGGGCCCCCGGGCTTACAGATGGCCACCATGCCAGGAGGCAGTGCAGAGGCAGGGCAGCTAAAATCCTGGGATTTTCACATCAAAAGCATGTCGGTTTCGGACATATCAGTGACAGATGTAAAAAAACACAGATTTTTACATACTGTCCCTGGTTTTCAGTGGCGGTGCGTCCATAGGGACGCAGGAGCGCCGCCCCCTCTGGCTCGCTAACAGCCAATAAAATATACAGATTCATACACTGTATGAATCTGTATATTTTCGTCGCTGCCGCCCACTATTCAGCTGACCGGACATTGAGCGCCGGTCAGCAGAATAGCGGCAGCTGACTGGCTGTGGGGAAGTACCTATCAGGGCCAGCGGTTTGTTGCCTAGGCAATACCAGCAGAAGTAAGAGGGGTTACCTAACAAATCTGGGTACTCGTTTCCCGCTCCCCCCCAAAAAAAGTTCCAAAAGTGGAGAGGGTGGTCAGTATAACTTCCCTTTAAGGTGAAGTTCTGGTATAAAGCATATCAAAACGCTAACTAGATGCTTTTTTTATTTTCCTAAAATGCTGTTTATTATAAACAATTGCCATTAAATAAAACATATATTTGTTTTCACATTTTCTTTAACCTTTTCTATCTCAGTGCTGCTGATTTCCTTCATTCTTTTTGCAGTCACTTCAAGTGCCTCTAACCACGGGACCCTGCATTCACTATATCTGGTCTCCCACAGTACACAGAACATGGTGAAAATCCAATAGTTTTAGGAAATATAAAGTGCTAATACATTTTCTCATTAGCACTATATAGCAGTCTTGTGACTTCTGTCAGTGTCTGGTTAAACTTGTAGGAGGAGTTTTCATTCTCCCTTCACTGTTCTATGAGGCTGCAGGACCCCTGACCCCCTCTCTTGACAGTGGTGATTGGCCTGTGCTGATCACATGCACTCTCCCAAGAAAAAAAAAACTCTCTAGCAATACACACCAAACAGAGCATGTGCAGCTTGCCCCCAAGGCTCTGTTCTATCATGGTATGGTTGAGGGATAGTGGAAGAAGGGGAGGATCAGAGAAGACAGAATCAAACAACCTTTTTTACACAGTGTAGAGGATAAACCCCTTATCTTCCACAGTGAGTATAACAAGCATGCTTTAATACATATACAGACTGATTTTACTGTTGTGGGTTTAGTAACACTTTCATGTCTAAATGCATGGGCTTAGGCAATAGTTGCTCTTTGCAGGTTCCCTGATAGTGAAAGGATTGGATCATGTACTTTTAATATGTGTTGGCATAGCCTAGTGTAGTCTTCACCTGGATGCATGTGACAGATTAAACATTATCTTTAAAAGTATGAGGCCGCGTACACACGGCAGAGAACCTCGACGGGCAGAACACATCGTTCCGCCCGTCGAGGTTCTCTGCCGGCCGTCAAAATCGGCGATCCGCCCGTCGGGAATGGCAACCAGCCATTCATCCAGGCGGGCCGTCGAGCAAATAGAGAGCGTGCTCTCTATTTCTGCTCGACGGGATTCCCGACGGGATGCTCGCCGAGAGCGTACACACGGCCGAGGTCCTCGCTGGAATGCAGCTTCCAGCGAGGTTCTCGCTGGTTTCCAGCGAGAACCTCGGTCGTGTGTACGCCGCCTAAGGATGGACTGAGTGAACTACGGTATATATGTAATGCATAATTTATTTATAGGTTCAGTGTTAATGGTTTTGAGTCAATGTAATTTTTTTTAAGTTTAAAAAAGTTTTATGTCTTTTTTTTCGTTGTTTATTTACAGATGAACATTGAATACATGGCAAATGATTCTAAGAGCACTATAGGGTTATCTAAAGAAAAAGCATAGCAAAAGTAGATCTATTTCAGACTAGCATTGTCTCATGAAATGTCAGGCTGAACCATCTGTCCTGATAAGCTTCTTATAACAAATAATACAGAGGCAGAGGAAAACATGAGATAAAGAGCTGAGGGCTTGTACACACGGGCAAGAATCTTGTCAGGAAAAAAACGTTGTTGTTCCCGACAAGATTCTTGGCAAGAATCTCTTGCCGCCCGAGTGTACACACTGACCTTTTCTTTCAAATAATTGTTATTGGTTCAATATAAAGTGGCACTACACTGTTGTACAAAACAGCTTAAACAAATACAATAATCAATCTTTGTTAATACAGAACCAACTGGAAATTTCTGCTCACACAGTAGGTGGGTACCTTAAAAGATGAAAATAAACATTTAAGCCATGACTGTGGATTCACCGGCATGCCCACCACGGCTACCCCACGCACGAGGGAGCACGTCCTACCGCTAAATGTGGACGCCACCCCCCAACGCAGGGCCTCCGGAAGGGAGCCCAGACGAATCGTGGCCTATTTATCAAAGTCGAGTCTGCACAAAGCAATAAGCAAGCCAAATAATTAAGTAATTAACAGGAGGCTTAGTATAGTAAAGCAACCCAAATTCTAGCTGCAAGGTAACATAACACCACAAAATGAACCGGGTTATATCGTCCTCTGAGAGGACTGTGGTAAACCAAAATTGAAGCAATAAAAGAAAAGGAAAAGTGAAAAATAAAGGGGAACAATGACAAGAAGAGGATGGAAGACAAGAGGAGAAGTTAGAAAGAGAGAGGAGGGGAATAGGAAAGTAGAGAAGGAGGCGGGGGGGGGGGAGAACCTGAGGATGTGCACTAAGGTAGATTAGAATGTAACTAACCTGTCTGCTGGGATAGCCATTTCATTTTAATTTTAGTTTAAAGGGATGAAATCAAGAGTTACTCCTGAAATTTCGATGTCCAGGGTTCCCAAAAATCGCGAAACCTAGACACCGACTGGGATTGAGTAGCGAAGAATTTTTCATATGAGTGTTGAACTTTCACCCGTTGTATGACCTCACTGATATTAGGGACCAAAGTAGACTTCCATTTAGATGTGATTGTGAGCCTGGCAGCTAATAGGATGTGAGTTGTGATACTTCTAAATTGCATGGGGATATTTTGTATATTCAAAAAAAGAAGAGCTAACTGAGGCGTCGGAGCAATAAAGAAACCAGTAATCGAGGAGATCAATTTGAATACTGCACGCCAAAAGCTGCGGATGCATTTGCATTCCCATAGAATATGGAAAATATTTCCCCCACACTGACCTTTTCAAAAGAACCGCAGTTCTCTTGAAAAGCAAGAATGCAGTGACGTCATTGCATACGACGAGCATGCGCTCGTCACATTCTATGCCATCCCCGCCATCTTGCTTCACCCTACCTATGCCGTGGAAGCTACTGTGCATGCATCAAAGTCATTTCGAGCATGCGTGGGTTTCCACGGCGACAGGTTAGTATACACACTCTTGGGTTTCTCGTCGGGAAACAGGCCGACAACAATCTCGACAAGAAAATAGAGCGCGGGTTCTCTATATTTCTCGTTGAGATTCTGGCCAAATTTCCTGACGAGAGACCTGAAAGCCTCGTACACACGAACGGTTTTCTCGGCAAGAAAGCTCTGCCCTTTTGCACGCCTCACTGTGCCCATTGCATGCCTCACTGTGCCCAACCTCACTGTGCCTATTGCCACCTCACTGTGCCTATTGCAGCTTCCCTGTGCCCGAGTCAGTGTACCTGAAATTCTTGTTTAAAAGTCACGGTCTCCTCCTGGTCCCGTTCTGTGATAGGCCTTTCCCATCAGCCTTTTCTTGCTGGTTCTTGCCGAGAAAACTGGTCATGTGTACGAGTCCTGAGGCCCAGTACACACGTCCGAGAACCTCTTCGGGCTAAACTCATCGTTCCACCCGACAAGGTTCCCGATAAGCGGTCGGAAAAGCTTGTCGAGCCAAAGTCCTCATTGAACAACGCGTGCTCTCTTTTTTGGCTCGACGAGCTTCCCGACGGGATGCTTGTCGGAAGTGTACACACGATCGAGCTTCTCGCCAGAATATGTCTCCCAGCGAGCTTCTCGCTGGATTATGCCGAGAAGCTCAGTTGTGTGTACGGGGCCTGAGAGTGCTGTCAGTCAGGAAAAAGGCCACATAATAATTATAGACAAAATTTTCTATTTACCTGCCTTTTATGTTCTTAGTCCTAACCATGACAGAAAAGAAAATATGTACAATACCAGTATGCATTTCCTTTTCCTTTAACATCCATGATTATCTTTTGGCACACATACCCAATAAAGTTAAAGTCACATCAATGTACAATGGACAACATTAAAAACTAGACATGTGCAGACTGGAATATTTTGTTTTGTTTTTTCGTTTTTGTTTGGAAAATACATTTATTTAGTTACTCCCGAAAATCGTTTAGATTTATTTTGTTTTTCGTTGGGGAATAGCTTTCATCTGAAAATCCAATAATACTTGGTTTCTGTCGAATGGTCAAAAGAATATTTGACGGAACGTCGAATCTTTACGTCGAATCGTACATTTCCGTTTCGAATATTCCGCCTACAAGAATTCTAATGTTGTATGGCTAGTAATAATGTCGAATCTATTTTCTCATAAATCGAAATCTATTCTCTGTAATGTCGAATCTATTATTTCTATAGTGTCAAATCTTTTCTCTATAGTGTCGAATCTTTTCTCTATAATGTCGAATCTTTTCCCTATAATGTCAAATCTTTTCCCTATAATGTCGAATCTCTCTATATCGGAATTTTACCGCAACAAAAACGAAAATAAAGCATTTTTTATGTCGGATCTTTCATTTTCCGTTTCTTGCGCTTTCGTTATCGTTTGTTAAAACGATAACGGAAAAAACTGATTTTCGGACGAAAATGCATTCTAACGAAAACGAATGCACATGTCTATTAAAAACATTTACTTCAAGCAAGCTACCACAATCCACTATGGACCCTCTAATCAACTAAGCTAAAAAATATTTTTACGTTTTACCGTGTGACAATTATTATACTAGTACTAAAAATTGTAAAATATACATATATTTGTGGAAGTAATAAACAAATTCACAGGCTTAATTCTTTATATTTTATGATTTTGACATATTTCAGTTTCGTGATCAGTGATCTGCTTAAAAACCAGGCAAATTGGCAGGGTGCAATATTTTTGTTTTTCCTGAATCAATGCATGCAGATGTATCCAATTTAGAGAGAAACATACAGCTCGTGAATCATTATTGCTTGTATTACTAAATTGCTTGATTTTCCACATATTGGGCAGAACTACATTTAACATATTCAGGGTTTTTGAATAGATATCCTAAAAAATACGATCCTGCGATATAAGCTCATCCTAACATACAGAAGTTTTTTATCAATGCTAATACACATGCTCCGCTTTGTATTAGTAGCAGTATTCCCTACCGACAAGTTCTATGTAGATGAACACTAGTGAACCTTTTATTGCTACAGCCCAGAATTTATCCACTTCATTACTGGGCACTTAAACCCCCTTCGTGCCCAGACTAATTTTCAGCTTTCAGCACTGACGCATTTTGAATGACAATTGCGTGGTCATACAACCCTAAACCCAAATTATATTTTTTTTCCCACAAATAGAGCTTTCATTTAGTGGTATTTGATAATCTCTGCGATTTTTATTTTTTGCGCTATAAACAAAAAAGACAGAAAATTTGGAAAAAAAACACAATATTTTTTAGTTTTTGTTATAATAATATCCCATTTAAAAAAAAAAAAAAAATGTTTTCCTCGGTTTAGGCCGATACGTATTCTTCTACATATTTTTGTTAAAAAAAATTGCAATAAGCGTATATTGATTGGTTTGCGCAAAAGTTATATCGCCTACAAAATAGGGGATAGATTTATGATTTATTTTTATTTTTTTATTTTTTACTAGTAATGGCGGCGATCTGCGATTTTTTTGTCAGGCCTGCGATATTGCAGCGGACGTATCGGACACCCTTGACACAAATTTGACACAAATTTGGGACCATTCACATTTATACAGCGATTAGTGCTATAAAAATGCACTAATTACTGTATAAATGTGACTGGTAGGGAAGGGGTTAACACTAGGGGGTGAGGAAGGGGTTAAATGTATTCCCTGGGTGTGCTCTAACTGTGTGGGGGGAGGGGACTGAGTGGGGGAGGTGACCGATGCTGTGTCCCTATGTAGAAGGGACACAGATCGGTCTCCTCTCTCCCTAACAGGACGTGGAGCTCTGTGTTTACACAGACGTCTTTTGTCTATAGCGCGGATCTCAAGTGGTTAATTTGCCTTTTCCCTCTGTGGTTCTGGCCAACACTCTACTCCCAAAATGTACTCTATCAAGGGGTTCTTTTTTCCCTAAATGCAATGTTTTAGCCTTAGAACCCTCATGCTGCGCAAAAACGACCGTTATTCATGTCATTGATAAAAACAAAGGGGTAGATTCACATACACTTAATATTGCGCTGCATAATCGAAATACTCTACGCTGCCGTATTTTACCAAGCTCTACACCGAATCCTGGTAGATTTTTGCCCGTACGCTAAGGCGGCGTAGTCTATTTCTCACCGCGTAATCGAAATACGCGATTGGGGGGCGTGAAGCATTTAAATTATGCGCGTCCCCGCGGCGATCGAACTGCGCATGCTCCGTTCAGAAATTTCCCGCCGTGCATTGCGCGAAATCACGTCGTTACTTCATTCGTTGTTTGAGTAGCGTCGTTTACGAACATTCCTATTCCCGGACGACTTACGTAAAAAATAATAAAAGACGTCGGAAAACGTAGAAATTCGACGCGGGAACGACGGCCATACTTAACACGGGCTGTCTAATATTAGAGCAGCAAAAAGCTGGTATAGTGTTACGCAAATAAAAGATGACTAAAGGTGCCGTAAGAGATTGCGATTGAAGATCGTAATTTCGGGGATCGCCGGCAAAAGCTAATTTGCATACCCCGACGCAGAAAACAACGGGAAGTCCACCCAGTGGCCGCAATTTTATTGCAGCGTAGATCCGAAGGCGTACAAACACGTAATCCAATCGAATTGAAGCCCGCAGCCGTCTATTCATGGTTTGAGGTTTCCGACTAGCTAGAAAACGCGCGTAATTTGAAATTACACCAGTTATGAATGAATGAATGAAGAACTTGTATAGCGCAGCACATACATCACAGTTAGACAGGCGTAATGGCTCTCTGAATCTGGCCCAAAGTTTTTCTCAATGTGATTCCTCTCAAGCCTGACTTGCATACACACGATCGTGAAAAAAAATGCTCGAGCAAAGCGCGGTGACGTACAACATGTACAACGGCACTATAAAGGGGAAGTTCCATTTGAATGGCGCCACCCTTTGGGCTGCTTATGCTAATTTCCCTGTCTCATAACTTGCTTCTGAGCATGCACATTTTTTTCCCCCTCGTTAAACCGTACAAACAACCGTTTTTCACGACGAGAAATAATAGAGCAGGTTCTAAATTTTTAACGCACATTTTTCTTGTCGAGAAAAATGCTCTGGAGCCTACATGCGGCCGTTTTTCATGACCAATTTACAAAATGTAACTTTTCTCATCATGAAAAACGGTTGTGTGTTTGCGGCATAAGGCCTCCTACATACGACCGAGGAACTCGTCGTAAATGAAACATCGTTTTCCTCGACGAGTTCCTTGTTAGGCTTTTCGAGAAACTTGACAAGCTGTCTTTGCGTACACACTGTCAAGACAAAATCTCCTCGTTCTCAAACGCGGTGACGTTCAATGCGTACGACGGCAGGGGAAGTTCAATTCCACTGGCACAACCCTTGGGACTGCTTTTGCTAATCTCATGTTACTGCGTGTTAAGTAAAAAATTGGTAAGAGACGATTTGCACTTTTCAGTCTGTTACAGCGTGACAAATGTGCTATCTCCATTACAAACGCTACTTTTACCGAAGGTGCGCTCCCGCCTCATACTTTATTCTGAGCATGCGCGGGTTTCTAAGCATACACACAAACGTGTTTCTCATCGAAAACCAGCCCGACGAGAAACACGACAAGGAAATTGAGACTCCCGTTGAGTTCCACGACAGTTTTCTCGGCAAAAAAGCTCTGCCAGCATTTTTCTTGATGGATTCTGTCGAGGAAAACGGTCGTGTGTACAAGGCCTAAGAGTTTCAATGTGTATGAAATCAGGCAGGCCTTTGCACCACATGGTTTTGGTAAATCTGAAGACAAAATATGCAGAAAATCGAATAGTGTGAAGTCTAGCCATACAATATACAATATCCTTGTACAATTTTCCTTTAGATTTACCAAAACCATATTTTACGAGGTCAAACCTAAACACTTTAAATTTGTATGCAATCAGGCAGGCCCTTGCACTATATAGTTAAAGGTAAATCTAAAGAAAATTGAATAAGAAAATTGTATCATGTATGGCCAGCCTGATGCCGCGTACACACGATCTGGCTTTTGCCCGGCCAAATCACATCGGAATTCCATCGGAAAAATATAGAACATGTTCTATATCTAAAGTCTGATGGAATTCATCAGAATTTTCTGATGAAAAAACTCTGATGGGGCTACATACGATCGAAAAATCCGATGGAAAAAGTCCACCTGAAATTCTGATTGTGTGTACGGGGCATAAGACTGGCCATACACCTATAGATTATCTGCAGATTTTCTATGGTCAGATGGAAAAAGTGTGAGATTCCTCCATCCACACAGTTTAGCGTACATGGAGAAATCTGTTGCACTTTTTCCATCTAACCATAGAAAATCTGCAGATAATCTATAGGTGTAGGGCCAGCTTAAGGCTCAACTGACAAAGCTAACACATCCCAGGGTAAGACCCCATACACACTATTTGATTTTCTGCAGATTTTTGTCGTCAGATTTATGAAAAGCATGCGGTGCAAGGGCCTGCCTGATTGCATACAAATTGGAACTCTTAGGCCTCGTACACACGAGCAGACAGATTTGTTCAAATCTGTCTGTCCGACAGATTTGAACAAATCTGTCTGCTGGGATTTTGGTTTGCTCGCGTGTACACACGAGCAAACCAAAATCCCCGCCAGCAGACGGCGCGCTGACGTTTCGGTGACGTGGCGGTGACGTTGACGCCGCCACGTCACCGCACCAGGAAGTAAAACACTTCCGCGCATGCGTCGAAACCATTCAGCGCGTGTGCGAGAAGACATGTCTGCTGGTTAGCATACTAACCAGCAGACATGTCGGGCGGACGGGTTCCCAGCCGACAGATTTCAAAGCATGTTTTGAAATCTGTCGGGTGGCCAAATCCGTCTGTTAGCCCGTACACACGATCGAATCTGTCTGCTGAAACGGTCTAGCAGACCGTTTCCAGCAGACAGATTTGATCGTGTGTACGAGGCCTTAAGGTTTGACATCATATTATGTTTTTGGTAAATCTAAAGACAAAAATCTGCAAAAAATCTAATGTGTATGGGGCTGGCCATGCACAATACAATTTTCTTATTTAATTTATTTTCTTTAGACTTACCTTCAACTATATAGTACTGATTGCATGCAAATTGAAAGTGTTTAGATTTGACCTTATATTATATGGTTTTGGTAAATATAAAGGAAATCTATAGAAGAAAATTGTATAATGTATGGCTAGCCTTATGCCGCGTACACACGGTCGTTTTTTGCGATGAAAAAAAACGTCGTTTTTTAAAACGTCATTTAAATTGATGGTGTGTGGGCAAAACGTCGTTTTTTGTCTTAAAAAAAACGACCAAAAAAAAATTCCAACATGCTTGAATTTTTTGTGTCGTTTTTCAAAACGTCGTTTTTTGTTTCACAAAAAGTCACCGTGTGTAGCAAAAACTTCGTTTAAAACGACGTTTTTCAACCCGCGCATGCCCAGAAGCTAGTTATGAAGCGAGCTTCAATGGAAAAGAGTGGTGAACGTAACCTTGTTTTTTGTGAAAAAAACGATGGTGTGTATGCAACATCGTCTTTGAAAGTGACGTTTCAAAAACGTCGTTTTTTACTTCACAAAAAACGTCGTTTTTTTTTCATCGCAAAAAACGACCGTGTGTACGCGGCATTAGAATAGTTTTTTTTTAAGTGACAGTTATTTTCAGCTGAGCCAATGAGATTTAAAAATGACAGAACATAAACATTCATATCTTTGTGAATTGTGTCTATAGTATTTCAAGCAAAAACTACTCCAGAGCAAATTAAAGCTTCTTGCCATTATCTATATAGGCATACCCCACTTTTAAAGGGGTTGTAAAGGTAAAAAAAAATTCCCCCTAAATAGCTTCCTTTACCTTAGTGCAGTCCTCCTTCACTTATCTCATCCTGCCATTTTGCTTTTAAATGTCCTTATTTCTTCTGAGAAATCCTCACTTCCTGTTCTTCTGTCTGTAACTACACGCAGTAATGCGTGGAAAAAGCCTCTTGAAGGGGAGGGGCGAGCAGGAGTGTCAGGACAGTCTCTACTTTGCAGATAGAGAAAAGAGCTGTGTGTTAGTGGGCATCCTGATCCTCCTGCTCGCCCCCTCCCCCCTCAAGAGGCTTTCTTCACACCAGGGAGAAAGCCTTGCATTACTGTGTGTAGTTACAGGCAAAAGAACAGGAAGTGAGGATTTCTCAGAAGAAATAAGGACATTTAACCTCCCTGGCGGTATCCCCGTGCGTGACTCGGGGTGGGTTTTTTCTGCTAAGAACGGTATCCCCGAGTCACGCACGGGGTAGCCATGCAGAGCCTGCAGCGCACGCTGGCTTACCTTCTTCCTGGATCCAGCGATGCATCCCCGCTGTGTGAGCGAGCGGGTGCTCGCTCGATTCACACAGCGTCCCCGTGTGCCGCCGATCTCCGTTTCCTGCGACGTTACGACGCACGGAAGCGGAGAACGGCGCCAAATTCAAAAATGTAAACAAACACTTTACATACAGTACAATGTAATCTTATAGATTACAGTACTGTATGTAAAAAATACACACCCACCTTGTCCCTAGTGGTCTGTGCAGTGCCCTACATGTTCTTTTATAAAATAAAAAGTGTTCTTTCTGCCTGGAAACTGTAGATTGCCCATAGCAACCAAAAGTGTCCCTTTATGTCAAAAATGGTTTTAGATCAGCTAGAAAACAGCGATAATAAATTTTAATCACTTGCAGAATTGAGCGATAGCGATTTGTGGGGAAATTCGTCATAAAAAAAAAAAAATAATGACAGCAAAAATTCTGCAACTGAGCAAATTTCAGTGTTTTTGAGTTGATTACATTATTGAATATTTTTTATTACAATTACATTATAATTTGTTATAATTATTTATAGTTTTTTATTATATAAAAAAATATGATTTTGTTTTTCAAACTTTATCATACCCGGGATGTCTTGTTTGGACAGATTTAAGCAAGTTATTCCTAAGAATTGCAGGCCTACAGTATAAAACGCCAAATTTCCTTGCAAATAATTGTACCGCTTTTGGTACGTAATTCCAGACAGAATCATACCGCCAGGGAGGTTAAAAGCAAAATGGAAGGATGAGGTAAATGAAGGAGGACTGCACTAAGCTAAAGGAGGCTATTTAGGGATTTTTTTTTTACCTTTACAACCCTTTTAAGTACACAATGGGGTTTATTTACTATTACTAGAAAGTGCAAGATCAGGCTCACGTCTGCATAGAAACCAATAAGCTTCTAACCCCAGCTTGTTCAACTAAAGGGGTTGTATAGGTTATTTTTTTATTTTTTAAATAGGTTCCTTTTAAGCTTGTGTATTTTTGGTTCACTTACCTTTTCCTTCAATTTCCCTTCTAAATGTTTTGTTTCTTTGTTTTCTTTATAAATAAGTGTGGATTAATCCACGCAATGGGGACAAATATTGCCAGTGAGTGATTATATATTTGGGGTTTTGACACCCTTAGATCTAATTAATTAAGCATCTGCCCCTAAATAATTATTGCCAGAGTGCTGCACAGTGGCACACACTGTGAACGCTGTAGACCCCAAGAGGGGGTGAACATCCGGTGAGTGCGGGCCACATAGGAGCACAGTTTGAGGTGATCACTATGTGAAATACGGAAAAAGAAGTTCACAAAGCACTTTTTATTATTATTTTCATTTTAATTTTTTTTTATGTTCACATATTTATATGTTTGGACTGGATATCACTAATAATCCATACGCAGCACATGGACGTTTACAATTATTAACCGCTTGCCGACCAGCCAACGCAGTTTTACGTCGGCAGGTCGGTTCTGCTGGACGAGAGCACGTAATATAACGTCACCTCCCCAAGCACCCCCAGCTCGTCCCTGACTCCCGTGCGGGTGCCCGGTGGCGGCGACCCGCGATTGCTCGTTACAGAGCGGGGACCGAGAGCTATGTGTGTAAACACACAGCTCCCGGTCCTGTCAGGGAGAGAAATGCTGATCTTCTGTTCATACAATGTATGAGCAGCGATCAGTCATTTTCTTCAGTCAGTCCCACCCCCCTTCAGTTAAAACACACCCAGGTTAAACATTTAACCCGTCCCTGCCCCCTAGTGTTAACCCCTTCACTGCAGGTGGCATTTTTATAGTAAACAATGCATTTTAATAGCACTGATCGCTATAAAATGCCAATGATCCCAAAAATGTGTCAAAAGTGTCCGAAGTGCCCGCCATAATGTCGCAGTACTGAAAAAAAACGCTGATTGCCACCATTACTAGTAAAAAAAAATATTAATAAAAATGCCATAAAACTACCCCCTATTTTGTAAACGCTATAACTTTTGCGCAAACCAATCAATAAACGCTTATTGCGATTTTTTAACGAAAAATATGTAGAAGAATACGTATTGGCCTACACTGAGGAAAACAAATGTTTTTTTTATATATTTTTGGGGGATATTTATTATGGTAAATAGTAAAAAATATTCATTTTTTTCCAAATTGTCGCTCTATTTTTGATTATAAAAAAATAAAACCCGCAGAGGTGATCAAATACCACCAAAAGAAAGCTCTATTTGTGGGGAAAAAAAGGACACCAATTTTGTTTGGGAGCCACGTCGCACGACCGCGCAATTGTCAGTTAAAGCGACGCAGTGCCGAATTGCAAAAAGTGGCCCGGTCATTGACCAGCAACATGGTCTGGGGCTGAAGTGGTTAAAACTCCAGTGTGTACTTAAATGTGGGGTACGCCTGTATATCACAAGAGCTGATTAAGAAATAATATGTCAGTGCTTTGACCAGGTAAGTACACACCGAGGCCATTCTCTGCTATGAAATAAATATTGTCGATTGACTAATTGACTAATGAGAATTAAAAGGAAAAAAAAAAACAACACTTGCATTCAATGGCTATAATAGGTGAAAGTGTTTAAACGTTAGCTTGTTTAGTAAATGCACAGTAGCAAAACATCCATTTTATTCCTGGATATCCAGCTAGGGCAGGAGTACGCCAAAATAAACAGGCGTCCGTCACTAAGCGTCAACTAGCAGGCAACGCCACTCTCTGCAGGCTCTCCGAGGCAGAAAGGCTGGTAAAATAAATTAGTAATAAATGAGCTGCTGTTTAATAAAACAATTATCTCGCCCAAGGCTCCTACAATAATCAGCTCTGCCTTGTAGCAGTAACCTTAGGAAATAATTTTAGGTTGAGCCGTATGCAGGTCTGACACAAATGATAATATACACAGGGGAAATGAGTCTGGCTTTGCTTTCCTTGCTCTCTCTCTCTCTTTCTTTCTTTCTCCCCTGTACCTAAGGAACATATTAATCCATGTCACTGTTTTTAGAAATGCGGTGACAGAAATACACCTTTATTGTAATGTGGCTTTTTTTTTTTTTAATGAGCGTCTGGGATGCGGACTACGTTCTCAGCGACAGAAAAAAAAAAAAGTAACAAAACACCTTTTTACATTAGGGAGGTGAGGTTTGCTGCTGGCTACATTTGTACACAGAAGTCTGTAAGCCAGGACTCAGCCAACTGGGAAGAAAGAAAGCAAATGTTCCTTTTTTTTTTTTTATTCACTAACTTCCCAAGCCCAATTATGCACTCGGATTCATAGGAGTTTCACAAACAAATAGCAGAGCCCTGCCGAGTTTTTTTAACTCCAGCAGCGCACAACCAATTCAATGGCATTGAAGGCTTGAAGCTTGATCAATTCTTAATCACAGAGGAGAAAAGAATTATGCTCCGATTACAGTGCCTGCGCTGTTAGCAAGCCGCCTGCAATCATTTTTTTTTTCCCTCTAAAGAACGACATAGGCTGGCTTTTATTGACTCCCCACTTGCAAAATGTTTATGGCTTGTTAATATATATTTACCCCTCTACTTTTGCCTGCAAATCAACAACACTTAGCACAGTTTGGTTACACACTGTCCAGAGGAAATGGCAGGAGGTTAGAATGGAGGCAAGCTTAGGAGATCAATATAAGACTGATTAGAGAGATGGGACCAAATTCACGGCTCTTAGATACAACATGGGGAGAGCCGGGCTCTGGGCTATACTCTCCCTCCCGGATAATACGCTTGCTGTTTCTCGGAGTACATTTCTCCTGCCAGGCCGTGCAAGAAGAAATTGCCCATTTTATCCTCTGCTATTTGACAACGTTTGAAAATAAAGGGGTTAACTAGGAACGCGGAAGCCAGCCGATGATGGATGTACAGGCGAACGCCACATTTTAAGAACACATTGTATTTTTCTTTTTCAACCTATTAAGCGATAATGCTGCGCTGCATTGTGCCAAGCCCGGGAATAGCTAATGAATTCGCCTAGAACGGGATAAACTTTAACATTTCAAACATCCGTTTCTCAAGCACAAACCTGTAATTGCCGGGATTAGACACTGTGCATTGTGTATACAACATGTTTGTATGTTTTACATAAACTGCAGCCTGTAATCATTTTAGGTTGGCGTTTTCCATTCAATAACACCTAGGTGGGATCCTGGAAAAATAAGGTCTACCAACATATAAAAAAAAGAAAAAAACAGAATGATGTCTTTATAATAGCAAAAAGAGAACTGCGAACAGTTCAGTGGCAGTTTTATTATGAAGATATATTGGTAAAATATATACCTGCTCTTAGGGAAAGCTCAAGCATTAGGCCCTGAGGTAAATGCTGTCGATTTGTATAGATTACGCTCTTTATTGCATTTAGTGTTTATGTAATTACTTGTACAAAGCAAGAAAATTCACTCCTATTTTATTAACAAATGTAAAAAAAATCTGTACACCTGTATCAGTATATTTAATTTGTAGATATAAAATAATATAAATTAAGGTTTATTTGCTGTATTTTTTTAAAAGCGGAAAATGAGAGACTAGAGCAGAATGCATTATAGGCTTATACAGCTTGCTTGAGCAAAAAAAAAAAGAAAATACAAAAAAAATCATTCAATATTTATTTAATTAATGAATCTCCTCCCCCTGCAGAGATGGTTCAGGGAGTTCACAGGCACGGGCAGTAAGCCCATCTTCCTGATATGTCTCATTAGTAGTACACGATGATTAGTACTAGGCGACTGTGATGTTCATTCAGTAACTATATATTGCACATTGTGATAAGTAGACAAAAACATTTATATGATCAATCACATCAACAGAGACAAATACAAAAGATGGAGGTAGTTTAGGTGCTGGTAAACTGAAACAAGTAAACAGACTACTTACTAACATAGCTGGGAAAGAGCAGCTAAGGATTACCATGGAGAGCAAGCGCTGAGACATCTAGTTATCCCTAAAGTAGAACTATAATCAAAGGGAAAAATACATATGATGCAGTCTGCCAATAATAATAGCGCAGCATTTATTGCTTGCCTAATTCCTCTCTGTAACATAGTTTTATTAGGTTTAAATCCGCCAGTAGATCAGACATTTTTAGCTTCCTCCACAGGGACAATCCCATGTCATCCTGTGGACAGGGTAGTCTAAAGGCCCGTACACATGATCAGATTTTCTGATGGGAATTGTGTGATGGCAGGCTGTTGTCGGAAAATCTGACCGTTTGTATGCTTTATCGGACAATTGTTGTCGGATTTTCCGACAACAAATGTTGGATAGCATGCTTTAAAATTTTACGACAACAAATGTGTGTTGTCGGATTATCCGATCGTGTGTACAGAAGTCCTTTAGAAAAACAATGCTCGGTGGCGAACCCCTGGGGTCCCCTGGGATCAGGTTCTTAAACGTATGGCAGCCATCCAGATCATGGAGAAGGTCTTTCACACCATTATGGATACTATGCAGGTTTATGAGCTGAAATGGAAGCCCTGGTCTCCTCGATTGCTTGTTTATTAGCTTGGCCATTTCTCCTCTTCCCTCTGAACTTACTTTCAGGCTCTCACTTGTATTGGTGGATCCCCGCATCCTGTTCTGTTTTACTTATTGTCCTTTATAAATTCTGATGCTTCTTATTCTTCTAGTTTTTGTATTTTTGTTTCCTTTTTTTTTTATTGTTTCTTTTTTATATGATGTTGACTGGTCTTTATCTTTGAGATGTAGTATCTTGACATTGTGATGAGGCCGCTTATACCCTTCCCTTCGATAACTGATTTCCCCACATTGGCCGACTCCACATGTTTTTTTAATATCTGTATCTTTGGTCATGTTAGTGGACCGAATCTCTGTAATGGCATATAGATACTTGTTCTATGTCGGTGTTTATATGATACTGGTCACTGTTTGTTCTTGTTATCACTTTTCTCAATAAAGGCGTTTGTATTAAAAAAAAAGAAAAACAATGCTCGGAAGCAATGCTAACCATAACACAACATTAGCAGAAGTTGCCCAAAGGGTGGCGCTAAAGAGCTGAAACACATGTTTGTTGGCTGACAATTCTTTGCCGTTTGTATGCAAGACAAGTTCATGGCCAACGCCCTTCGGACAAAAGTCCCACACTTTGTCCGTGGAAAATCCGATTGTGTGTACCAGGCTTTAGATTGAAAAAAAGAAAAACTGCGCCAACTAATAAATATACTCAGCAAGCAAGGTATAAATATAACAGTAAACAAAGTCCAAATAAATGTTGAGTATTGAATGGACATCTTAGATAGTAGGAATCAGGACGAACAACACCCATGTGCACTTGACATCCGTGGAAACTATCACCACATGGAACGCAGTTTACCAGATTGCAGATAAAAACAGCAATGTATGATAATCCAACAGCGAACAAACCCAGGGTAGTTCAAAGCCACAGTACGGTTGTCATCAGAACATGGAGACTCAGATCCGTATCATGCGATCGATCCGTGGGTCTTCAGCAAGCATGCATTTTTCTGTTGGTACTGCGATGCTGCATTTAGAGGATGCAAGCAGATGCAAGTTTAAGCCTAAAGCCTCGTACACATGACCGGTTTTCCTGGCAGGAAAACTGCCAGGAGAGCTTTTGGTCGGGAAAACTGGACGTATGTATGCTTCCTCACAGTTTTCCTGTCGGGAAAACAGCCGGGATCCAGATGGGAAAATAGAGAACCTGCTCTCTATTTTCCAGTCGGGATCCATGTCAGTTTTTTCCCCACCAGATCTACTACTTTCCTATGGGAAACACTGTGAGGCAGTGCTGATGAAGCATACACACGGCCGGGATTCCCGGCCAAAGCTCCATGGCCGTTTTCCTGCCGGGTTCTAGGCTTTCCGCTTGATTTTCTCGGCTGATTTTTACCGCCGAGAAAACCGAGCGTGTGTACAGGGCTAAAGTCTAATTGTCCTAAAAAGTGTTCCCTCCCATCTCCTCCTACCTAACCTGTATTAAAAGATGTGTGTACTTACCTATTTTTAATCCACTCAGGTTAGGTCAAGTGATCCCAAAGCTTTGTCTCCTCTTTGACAGGGGGTGACTGCTACAGGGGAGATCGAGGAAGGAGAGCTGACAACAACTTGGCCATGGGAGCCTATGGGTGATGTCACGGTTCCCAGAGTTGCCATCCGTTGTTGAACACTCTCTGAGCTAGAGCTACAGGGTCACATGATCAGACCATAGTGGAGTTAAAATAGATAAGTAAACACATCTTTTTATACAGGTTAGGAAGTATGGGTAGGTTGAAACTAGCGCGCTCGTCCCTCTTTTTCTTTACTGCGTGATGCGCAAAGGATTCTGGGAAATGTAGTTCCCAGCATGACGTGACATCACTCTCATGGACGAGCGCTGCGATTGAGGAAGTGAAAACCAGAAATGAAAGCAGGCAGACGAAGGTAACAGAGATGAAGCCATTAATCCACTGTCACTATATTTTAAAATAAATCAGTATACTATTAGTTGTTTGTACCATACAGCAGTGCATTCTAGCTCAAAAAACATTTCCCTTTAGTGATCCTTTAAGCTATAAAATGTGGACATTTTAAACAGGAGGGTGGGTCAGATGAGAGCCAGCGCAAAGGGATGGCTCTTTTGGAGGCCAGAAGTATATAGAAAATCAAACGTTTAATGTGTTTTGCAATGCCGGGAAGAGAAGGCCCACTGAAAAACAGACAGAAACCAACAGAAAAGACATGCAAAACACCTTCTGAAGGAAGAGCATCACATTGGTCCGGAAGGATCGTATTTGGGAACAATGCCAGAAGATATGGTAATGAGAACCCACTTAGAGACCACATCGCCAGCACATTGCTGGAAGCGAGGGGTCCTGGCAATGCGCGACCTTTGGAGTCTTGAACCAGAACATCAATATTTTGAGAGCAGTCTTTCTGCACCTCGCATTTGGATGTTTTGATAGCAAAGGTCCAAATCTTATCTCTAACCTGCAGGGATTATAGGTCGCTGGAGTAGGTGTGCCCATTTACACATATAAGAGTGAGCGTCTTTTGTAAGGATCCTATATATAGAAGCCACCAAATGTAACTGATAAGAGCCTTGCGCCCAGACATATTCAAATTTAGTGGATCCTTCTAAAGTAAGATAAGCAGGCAAAGATTGGAAGTGTTTAACCTGTAAATAGAAATAAATTTTCCCGCAAATCCTCGAAAATTCTCAACCTGTGAGAGTCGGGATGAACTAGATTTCAAAGTTTAAAAAGGGAGGCCTACATCCACAGTAACATGCAAGAAAGAAAAAAGACTATCTGGTAAACCGGGTTGAAAAGTACATTAGAGAGGGGTCGGCATTGTGAAGAGAGAGAGAGTATTTCTGATAACTTTTTTGCCATACTGTAAAGTATAACATAGGAGCAATACACATACATCTTAAAATAAGGTCATTATGTAGAGATTTATAAAACACCAAAGAACACAAGGTAGAGGGAGCCTTTCTCAATCTCAGACCATCGATTGGGAGCTTCTTTGCTTGACCAGGACACAATAGCATGAAGATGAGATGTATAATAGTATTTTATTATATCAGGAGCTCCCAATCCCCCACACGACTGTAGAGAAAAAAGCTACAGAATTAGCAATAAATGTAACCACTACAGACCCAAACCTATTTCTGAGAATTGGTATTTACAAGTTAATAACTGTTTTTTGCTAGAAAATTACTTAGAATCCTCAATTATATATATATATATATATATATATATATATATATATATATTTCCTAACACCCTAGAGAATAAAATAGTGGTCGTTGCAATACTTTCTGTCACACCGTATTTGCACAGCGGTCTTACAGGAGCAAATACACTTTTTTTTTTATTAAAAATTAAGGCACCAGTAAAGTAAGCCCATTTTTTTTTATATTGTGTAACATAATGTTAAGCCAAGTAAATTGATACCCAACATGTCACTCTTTAAAATTGCGCCCGCTCGTGGAATGGCGGCAAACTTTTTCCCTTTAAAATGTCCATAGGCGACTTTTAAAAAATTCTACAGGTTGCATGTTTTGAGTTACAGAGGAGGTCTAGGGCTAGAATTATTGCTCTCGCTCTAACGATTGCATCGATACCTCACATGTGTGGTTTGAACACTGCTTTTATATGCAGGTGCTACTCACGTATTTGTTTGCTTCTGCACGCGAGCTTGGCAAAGCGGGGCGCGTTTAAAAACATTTTTTTCCTTTTTATTTTACCTGAAAAAAATGCACTTTTATTCCTATTACAAGAAATGTAAACATCCCTTGTATTAGAAAAAAGCATGACAGGACCTCTTAAATATGAGATCTGGGACACACTCTACAGACTCACAGATGAAACTTCTGGTTTCCCTTAGGCAGGAATTGAAAATCCTGCTTCTCCATTCCTATGAGTTCCTTCAGAGGAAACTCAAGGCGTCGTCATACTCCACCTCTAACAAAGCAGGGAAAAAACTAGCGCAACGCATAAAAGGCAGACGGACCAAAACTAAGATCCACCAACTTTTCCACCCCCACACAAATCTTTCCTTATCAAACCCACAGGACATAGCCGATGCATTCAGCACTTATTATGGCGACCTATAGAATCTTAAACTAGACCCCAACACTCCACAACCTACACGTACAGACATCGACCACTTTCTCCAGGCTGTTGATCTCCCCTCCCTGACGGTACAACACCTAGAAAGGCTTAACGCCCCATTCACTACTCAGGAAGTTAGTAGAGTAATAACCTCCCTGCCTAATGGTAAAGCCCCTGGCCCAGACGGCCTGACAGGAGAATACTACAAACAATTCTCCTCCGAACTAGCCCCTCATGTTACTGAAGTGTTCAATAATGCTGCTTCCTCCTCCTCTTTCCCGAATGAATATTTAAAAGCACTGATCATAACCTTACCGAAGCCAGGGAAAGACCCAAATGTTCCTCAAAACTTCCACCCAATTTCCCTACTCAATCTTGACCTCAAGATATATGCTAAGACTATAGCCACATGATTGATAGACATCATGCCAGAACTTATACATAGGGACCAAACAGGATTTACAAAAGGCAGGCAAGCATCCGATGCCACTAGGAGAATGCTTAACCTAATTCACCACGTGGAATCCACCGGAACGCCTTCTCTGCTCCTATCTTTGGACGCAGAGAAGGCATTCGACAGGGTTCACTGGACATACCTTGAAGCTGTCCTCCAAAAATTTGGCTTTAAAGGCCTAATTCTGACGCCATTTTAGCGCTATATACCAACCCTTCGGCCCAAGTATTCACTGAGGGCATGCTTTCCTGCCCTTTCTCCATATCGAATGACACACGCCAGGGGTGTCCTCTATCCCCTCTAATCTTCAACATGCTCATGGAACCCCTGGCCGAACATGTCCGCTCCCACGTCACCATTTCAGGCCTTCAAGTTGGCTCCCATTCCCATAAAATCAGCCTATTTGCGGATGACGTCATCCTTATCGTTACAAACTCCACCTCCTCCCTAGCAGAAGTACAAAAACTATTACAATGGTTCAGCTCGGTATCCTACTACAAAGTTAACACAACTAAATCGTTCATACTGGACATTAACATCAACGCCACAACTAGAAATCTCCTGCAGCTTCAACACCCATTTGCATGGGCACATAAAGACATCTCGTACCTAGGCACTCAATTACCGAGGACTCTCAAAAATCTCTACGCCTGTAACTTCCTGCCACTTCTACAAACCATACAAAAGACTTCACTATAGCGAAACACAAACTTTCATGGTCAGGGAGGTTAGCAGCCTTTAAAATGACCTGCCTGCCCCAAATTCTGTATCTGTTTAGAACCCTCCCCATCCCTCTACCTGCCTCTTTTTTCAAAGAAACGATGCACAACAAATATCTATGGAACGGGAAGAAACCCAGATGCGCCCACTCAACACTGGTTAAACACAAGCTAGTAGGGGGAACAGGGTCGATAGACTTTAGAGACTATCACACAGCAGCCATACTAGCTCAACTACAAGGGTGGTTCCAGCCGCTAAAAAACCTGACATGGGGCCAAGTGGAAAACCACTCACTTACTACACCCAAACTAAAGAATTGGCTACTAAGCATCCCCTTAGGCACCCAGGTTTCGCCATCCATGCCACCGTCGGGTAAAGCGACAGCTCAAGCGTGGGAAAGACTGGTCTCCCTGCATGCCTCTAACCCTGTCACATTCCACCCTCCAATCCCTTTGGAATCCCTGCACTTCCTCTCACCAGATTTACCACTGCTGAGGTGGTCCCTTAAAGGGATCCATCACCTCCATGATCTACTGCACAAAGGCCATCCCAAACCCTTTGCTCAATTACAGACCGAGTATAATCTCTCAGAGTTTGACCGTTTCACATATCTCAGAATACGCCACTCCTTACGGGCCATACCTCATCCTCTTTACGGTGTCCCTCACAAAACGTGGGACTACCTCACCGACCCTGCCTCTAAGATCAAGGGCATCTCTCACTTCTACAACGCCCTTCACGACAAATCCACTTTCTCCAAGCTGACCCCCCACCTCAAATGGAAATCTGACCTCTCAAGCACATTCACAGAACAACAATGGCACTATGCCTTTAAATCTACCTACAAGGCCACCAAATCCTCAGCCCTCTGGGAACTAACCCAGAAAATCTCCCTTAGGTGGTATCTCACTCCCACAAAATTGGCATCCTTTAGCACTAATTATTCCGACACTTGTTGGCGATGTAAACATGCCAAAGGGGACCTACTACATGTTTTTTGGCACTGCCCAGGTCTCAAAAAAATATTGGACTGATGTTTTCCAATTGATCGCTGACGTGACCAAAATTAATGTTCCCCTATCACCTGCCCTAGCAGTTCTCAATCTGACCATTGATGACATCCCCTATCCTATGAGACATTCAACCACACACATACTCCTGGCAGCCCAACTACTTATAGCAAGACAATGGAAGTCGGATGCGATACCTTCCGTAACACAGGCAATAGAATTAGTGACATTACACTTTAGCTATGAGACCGTCACGGCAGCCAGCTCTGGTCACTCTCTCAAAACTAGACTACTCTGGCAGCCTTGGATCGACTGGACACAGACTGTACCTACAAAGTAACGATACGATTCCACACCCCTCTGCTATTTTTCTTGAACGAGCAGTACTTACATTGTATATATTGTTGCCTTTTTGAAATTTTAATACCTTTGCTTCGCTAAGATCCAACTATGTTGCATGGTGGATTTCTGTTTGAATCACCTCTCCTCTCCTGCGGCACTAATGTTCCCATGTGGGGTGCTGCATCAGAGGGGAGGACAAAATGTGTGTTCTGAATCCACGCTGTTACATCCCTAATGCTGTATTACCTGACATATTTTCTTAGTGACTGTAACTAGCTTTATCAATAGTTGTTAATCAACGTCATTACACAACGTCTCTATCGTATTTGAACCCTGTATAACCTTTGAAAATTAAAAAAAAATCTTTGAAGAAAAAAAAATATATGAGATCTGGGGCGTAAGTGACGTTTTAAAGTTGCTTCCGCCCTGCAATGACTTGGAGCAATCACTCGTCTTCATGTCAGGCTAGGGACAGGTCCAGATTGCATTCGCAGCAACCGACAGCCACGGTAAGCAGCGGATGGCACTGGAGCAGCACCAATAAAAGTGATCTTGTGGCAAATCCACCGCAGAGACCACTTTTATCTGAAAGAGAACTGCTAGCTCTTGAAGAGGATACCGGGGTTATGGTAGCTAGCTGCAACCATAACAACAGTATTTTTCTTTAAAGACAGGACGTATATAGTTGTCCGGTGGGAAGGAGGTGGTTAAGAAACCTTAATCAGCAATAGTCAGCAATATGTTTGCATTTCAAATTTGTTTTGATTTCAAATTAATTTCCAATTGGAACATTTTGCTCAGTTATAATATATTTTTGATCAGTTTAAATTCATTCCTTTTATGATTCAGAAATTTGGATACATCCAAATTTAAAAATAATGAAAAATGTGTTAATCCGGAACAACATGTACTGCATATGCACTGACGTGATAATGGCGTATTATTATAATGTGCCGGGCAGGAGGTGGTTAAATAACTTGCTTGGGGTGCCTAAAACCTGCACAGAAAATGACCAACCTACAGGATGTACTCTGGAAAAAGTGACAATTAAAAAAATAAATAAATACCAATGCTACCCAATATTTTTTCCCATGCCTGATTTTATTTGTAAACAAAGAGACTAGAGGATCATATGTGGTCAATGACTTCAGCCAGAATCCCTGGCTAGTTTGTTGACATTCAGCAGCAGGCAGGGGTACTGTCATTTGCACCAGGAATAGTGGGAGGAGAGAATCAGGCCCTGATAAAGGAGGATTGGTTAAGCCTCTAAGATGTGCTGGCTATCATTTTTTTCCGGTGGCGGGGATCAGCCAACATATCGTGCACCGACACCTAACCACAGACTTTTATTAGAAGTGGGGACAGTTAGGGCGGGAGGGGGCACTAAAATGCACCTTTCCCTAAGTAGACAAAAATCCTTGCACAAGCCCTGGGTGTGATGACACCTGTAGCAGGTGCAAGATCAGACAGGTAGGGCAGAACTGGGGAAACATGGTCAAGGTCAAGACCAAAGCCAAAGTCATGCATGGAGAGTCAACAGAATACAAGGTAACAAGCATGGTCAGGAGCCAGAGCCAGGGTTATATGTGAGAATCAGGAGGTTAAGACATCAGAATACTCAGGATGTAATCCAGAGTCATACATGGGTGGTCAGCAGAAACAGAGTCCTTAAATGAGCCGGGGGTCACAACTAGGGAAAGTCCACAGGCAGGCTGAGTATGAGAAATCAGCATACATGCAGGATACAAAGAAACAAGAAAAAGATCATCTAGCAATCTTCTGTCGCTGCTTATTTCCGTAAATAAGGAGTTTGGTGGCAGCTCTGAAATTGGACACCTGCATGTGTTTCCAAGTAAACAGGCGTGCCCATCCAGGATACTGGCAGAAGTGCCAGGCCTGTGTATTTGCACACATGCACCTCTGTTTTAGATAGCATCCTGATACTACAGAATAGGATCCTAAAGGGGCCATGAAAAGAAAGAATATGGGAAAAAGTCAGGTCTTTTTTAATTCTCTTTTTTCTTTTAGTTATTTATTTATTTTTTCTCTTTAAAAAAAAAAAAGAGTATCTTATATGTTTTAATTCTCTTTTAAACCTGATAACTGCTGTAATGCCGCATACACACAATCGGAATTTCCGACAATTTGGATTTTTTCAAACTTGGGTTGTATACACACGGTCACATAAATGTCGTCTGAAATTCCGAACGTCAAGAACGCGGTGACGACAACACTATGACAAGCTGAGAAAAATGAAGTTCAATGATTTTGAGCATGCGTCAAATTGATTCCAGAATTTCCAACCAAAAGCTCACATGGAACATTTGTTGTTGTTGTGTACGTGGCATTAGAGTTTTCTTTATACATTTTAAACATCTAACAAGTTGAATAAAGCTTGTTTTAGAAAAAAATATTCAATCTGTTTTCTTTTATACTAATTGGATAAATTATCAACATGCAGCATCCCACAAAAGTGAGTACACCCCTCACATTTTTGTAGATATTTTATTCTTTTCATGTGACAACACTGAAGAAATTACACTTTGCTACAATGTCAAGCATGTTGGTGGGAGTGTCATGGCCTGGTGCTGCATGAGTGCTGCCGACACCTGGGGAGCTACAGTTCATTGAGGGAACTATGAATGCCAACATGACATACTGAAGCAGACCTCCAAGACAACCACTGCTTTGCTAAGGAAGCTGAGGGTAGAGGTGATGGACTGGCCAAGCATGTCTCAAGACCTAAAACCTATTGAGCATCTGTCGGTCATCCTCAATAGGAAGTTGGAGGAGGGCAAGGTCTCTAACATCCACCAGCTTTATGATGTTGTCATGGAGGACTGAAAGAGGACTTCAGTGGCATCCTGTGAATCTCTGGTGAACTCCATGCCCAAGAGGCAATGCTGGAAAATAATGGTGGCCACAATTTTTGAAAAAAAAACTTGGTGGAAGAGCTTTTTTGCCGAGGAAAACTGTTGTGTGTATGCTTTTCATCGAGAAAACTGTCAAGGAACTCAACGAGCAAAAAAGAGAGCAAGTTCTCTTTTTCCTCGACGGGAGTCCAAATTGGCTCGTCGTGTTCCTCGTCGGGCTGCTTTTCGACGAGAAACTTGAGCGTGTGTATGCTTAGAAACCCACGCACCTTCGGTAAAAGTAGTATTTGTAATGGAAATAGCACATTTGTCACGCTGTAACAGACTGAAAAGTGAAAATGTCTCTTACCAAACTTTTACCTAACACGCAGTAACATGAGATTAGCAAAAGCAGCCCCAAGGGTTGTGCCAGTGGAATTGAACTTCCCCTGCCGTAGTATGTGGTGAAGTCACTGCGTTTGAGAACGAGGAGATTTGGTCTTGACAGTGTGTACGCAAAGACAGCTTGTCAAGTTCCTCGACAAGCCTAACAAGGAACTCGACAAGGAAAACGATGGGTCTGAAACGACGAGTTCTTTGGATGTGTGTACGAGGCCTTTCTCTTTAGAGAAGGTTGTATTGGTTGTTGGTTGTATGACCTACAGTTTAGAATGGTATTTGGCATAGGTAAGAACTTTAAGGGCAGTGTCTTAAGAATTTTTTGCCTTTTTCACCAATATACAAACTCATCACCCACATCAAGGAACCACATGTCTGGTGAGTTCATATATTTTCAACTACCGTAAGTAACTAAGGTAAAAAATACTTCAATCAAGGTACCAGTTCATATATTTATCCCAAGTCGGCTAGATAAAAATATCCAGAAATAATATTTATTATTTAAGGAGGTTGGAGGAGGTGGGCACAGATTTCAAAATAAATAAAAAAATATATAAAAATGTAATGTGTAAACTGCTATACTTTCAAATTGTAAACTTAATATTATTAATATGGGCTACTTGTAATTTATAATTATGTATAGGAAGGGTAATGTTCTAATGCTGTAATGCAGGGGTCTCCAAACCTACTAAACCAAGGACCAGTTTACTTTCCTTCAGACTTTAGGGCGGCCGGACTGTGTCTATTGGGAATAGAAAAGGTCCAGACGTTGGTGGGGAAAATATGCCCCATCATTTGTTTCAGTGGGCATAAGTGTGCCCATCTTCGGTGTCATTGGCCTAAATTATGCTCCATTGTTAAGCTGGGTTGCAAAAAAATCCCATCCAAAGTGACTTTCGTTTTGTGTTAGGCCGCGTACACACGACCAAATAAATCCGATCAAATCGGTCTGACAGACCGTTTTGATCGGATTTGTCTGCTGGGGTATATTGGTTTGATCGTGTACACACAATCAAACCAAAATCCCCGCCGGCAGACAGCACGGTGACGTTGACGCCGCCATATCACCATCACCAGGAAGTAAAACACTTCCGCGCATGCGTCGAATCCATTCGACGCATGCGCGGGCAGATATGTCTGCTGGTTAGAGTAATAACCAGCAGACATGTCGGACGGACGGGTTCCCATCAGACAGATTTTAAAACATGCTTTAAAATCTGTCTGCTGGAAAAACCCGTCTGTCCGCCCGTACACACGATCAAATTTGTCTGCTGAAACGGTCCGTCGGACCGTTTCCAGCAGATAGATTCGATCGTGTGTACGCGGCCTAAGTGGGAGGATTTGTGACCCATTGTTGGTGTCATTGGGAAGAATTTTGCCCCATTGTTGGTATCAGTGGATGAGATAGCGCCCCAAGGGCTGGTTAAAAGCAAGCAACGGGCCACAGTTTGGTGACCACTGCTGTAATGCATTGCGGTATTGACATGCTGTACAGCAGTGGTCCCCAACCTTTTTGGCGCCAAGGCCCGTGGGGGGGGGGTTTGGGTTGTTATGTAGCTTTTCATGGGCAATTTTTCGAGGAAAAGGCTGGTGTTAGCACTTCAATCATCACAGAACTATGGATGATATGGTGTTGGGATGATTGAAGCGCATTATTTGTCATTGCATTGTAATGTAAAATGAAATAGTTCAAACTCACCATAATGCAGAATCTGCCACCAGATGCGGTTTGTCACTTGCCACGTCGCCTTCCACCAGGTGTGGATTGTCGCTTGCCAAGTCACCTGCCACCAGGTGTGGATTGTCGCTTGCCACGTCACCTGCCACCAGGTGTTGATTGCCATGTCACCTGCCACTTCATGTCCCATGGTCCTCTGCTGATCTCCTGCAATTGGTTCCTCCCCTTGGCCAATGGGAGGGGAGGGGTACTGGAGCTAATGCAGCCAGAATCCACAGAGCTGCCTTCTCTCCCTTCTCCCGTGCTGTTACAGAAGGTGAGGTGGGGGAGCAAGGGAAGGAGACACTGACAGCCACTTTGTCGTCTTATGCAGCTGTAAACCCGAGCGGGAAGAAGAGGGGGGAGCAGGGGAAGGAGACACTGACAGCCACTCTGTCGTCTTATGCAGCTGTAAACCTGAGCAGGAAGAAGAGGGGGGAGCAGAGCGAGCAGCAGGTGGGAGAGGACATACATGCCTGCAGCTGCAATCTCCATATCCCTGTAGGTCTGGTCTGTTGCTGTGGAAGCCCCCAGCCGCCCACAGCACAGCCACCCCAGTCCCCACTGTCACTACTCTGTGAAGTACCGTGTTCGGGGCGGGTGGCGAGAGATGATCTCATCTCTATGCTCCCGCGCCTCTCCACAGTATAGCAGCCCTGCTGTGTGGGCGGAAGTGCCGTGTTCCGGGCGGGTTTGCCTACCGCCGCACCTCCCACAGTGCAGCCTTCACGGCCTGGCTGCAAATAGGCCACGGCCCGGCAGTGGGCCGCGGACCGGGGGTTGGCAAACCCTGCTGTACAGTATATGTATCATATATGTATGTATCATATATAATATGTATCGTTTATATTGGACATTATGGCCGGATTCACAAAGCACTTACGCCGACGTATCTCCAGATACGCCGACGTAAGTACAAATGTGCGCCGTCGTATCTATGCGATGACCAACAAACTAAGATACGCCAAAAAATAGGCTTCATCCCACGACGTAACTTTCCTATGCCGGCGTAGAGTGGGCGCATATTTACGCTGGACGCATGTGGCGCTCCCATTGATTTTCGATTCAAATATGCAAATAAGAAAAAACGGCGATTCACAAACGTACTTGCGCCCGGCGCATAATATACGCAGTCGTACGTCCAGCGTAAAGTTATTCCCCATATATGAGGCGCAACCCATGCAAAGGTATGGACCAGGGAACACAAGCTGTCAAATTTTACGTAGTTTACGTTTTACGTGAATATGGCTGGGCGTAGGTTTCGTTCACACCATAGGCAATGATTCGACGTATCTTAGGCAGTTGTTTCGACATGATTGTGAGCATGCGCACTGGGATGCGGCCACGACACGACGCATGCGCTTGCGCAGTCCGTCATTTACATGGGGTCACGCCTCATTTGCATGGCTCACGCCCACTTCCACCTACGCCGGCTTACGCCCTAGAAACCCAGCGTAGTTTTGAGAGCAAGTGCTTTGTGAATTATGTGCTTGCCTCTCTGCGCTGCGTGGGCGTAGCGTAAAGAATATACGCTACGTCGGCATATATATGCGCCGATGTATGTGAATCCGGGCCTATATTTACAGAGTGTTGTTGGTAATATGATTATAACACAATAACATTGATTATAATATTTTTAAAATGTATATTATTAAAAAAACATAAATACAAAATAGGACTATGGACCGCTCTCCTATTCTTCATAATATAGAGGGCATGGTTCTGTAGTCCTCAAAAATTGCTGGTTTCAATGCAATTGAGGCAGAAAATACAAGAATTTATCAGATCACAAAATTATGGAAAGCATCAAGTATTTTTTGAACTTTTCAGATATAATAAAATGTTTTTCATTGTACATTAACCAGACAAAATAGAAAAAGTTCATTGTTAGGTTTTACATCTACTTTACACATGACTAATTTTAAAGTGATTGTAAAGTCTCATTTTTTTTTCTATAAAAATAACAAACATGTATATACTCGAGTATAAGCCGACCCAAATATAAGCCAAGGCACCTAATTTTACCACAAAAAAATGGGAAAACGTATTAAAATAAAGCCTAGGATGTCCATCTGCATGCCTCTTTGTGCCTCACTTTGCCCCACTGTGTCCATGTGCATGCCTCACTGTGCCCATGCCTCACTTTGTCCATGACTAGACTGAAAATTACCGTGGGAGTCTATGGAAGGGGTGCCCGGCTTTGGTGCTACCCAGCCGTAGGTCCCTCAGACAACAAATTTTGCACACTTGTAGAGGAGAAATGGGGCTACATGTGTGCCAAGATCCAGGGGACCTACGATTGGCCAGTCCTGGGTCCACAAAATCACTGGAGAAATTACCGTTTAACATTTGAGTCTATGGAAGGGGTGCCTTTCTTTGAAAAATCGGTGCTCCCCGGCCGTAGGTCCCCCGAACAACGTTGCTCTTGTAGAGGAAGAGTGGGGTTACATGTGTCCAGGGGACCTACGGCTGGCCAGTACCCGGTCCCTAAAATCTGGGAGATTAGGCGCAAAAAGGTGACTCGAGTATAAGCCGAGGGGGCATTTTCAGCACAAAAAAATTTGCGGAATAACTTGGCTTATACTCGGGTATATTCAGTATCTGCTCTGTTGCAGTGGATTGGCACAGAGAAGCTCTGATCCACCTCTCCTCTGGTCCCTTTTCTGTGATTCTCACTCCTGTTCAGTGCCCTCACAGCAAGCAGCTTGCTATAGGGGCACCCGAGCCGAGTCACAGCTCCCTGTGTCCATTCAGTCCTGACCCGTCCCCTCTCTCCCCTGATTGGCTAGCTGACTTTAATTGACCAATGGCATCGCTGCTGTGTCTCAGCCAATGAGAAAGGAGAACCTCCGGCAGCTGAGACACTCGTGGACATCGCTGAACAGAGAAGGACCACAGGTAAGTGTTAGGGGGGCTGAGGGGGGCTGCTGCACAAAGAAGGCGTTTTATCTTAATGCATAGAATGCTTTAAGATAAAGACCTTCTAACTTTACAACCCCTTTAATGAACAACACAAGTTTTTTTATATATTTGGGATAATAGGAGTGATGCAAATAGTGCCCCAAATCTCTTCTATTTTGCAAATGGTCTTGCCCAACCCTGGGTCAGTTTCTGCTCTGGTAATGGTAGAGATGAGTAGTTAAGGTCCATGCAACATCCTTTAGTGGGTGTGGTTGACTGGTTTAATTGACAATTTAGACTTTCAATTCGATTTCGATTCGATTAAAAAAAAAAATTCCTCTACCTAAAGTCTACAGTGGCTTTTTTTCAGCTATGGTTCCTCCAGAGATTGCTAATGGTTCATTAAGCAATGTCTGGCTTTCTGATAGGTAACCACTGACAAAAATAATCTGATCTTTTATGGTTATCTCGGGGGAAAGGTGGATTCTTCTCAATGACCACAAAGGTAAGGAGCATTCTTCCTAAAGGTCATCATGCTAATGCACCCTGAGCTGTAGATATAGTAATTATTACTAGGAGTTCCCTGAGACCATAAAGTTATTTCATGGGTTCCTCCATTTTAAAAAGTTTGAAAAAGGCTGCTCTACAGGCTGCCAATAGGGGGATTAGCTGCTGGTTACATCACTCTGGCACACAATAGACTGTTCAGCAAGAATTTAATATGTAATATATTACAAATTTATACACATAAGTACGTAAAAAAACTGGCCCTACCTACTTAGTACAGCCCAGCGCTCAGGAATACGCTACAAAGATGTATTTAACACAACTGATCAGATGTTAATATCAAAGCAAAGCAGCTGCTTAAAATTATAAGATGTATAACAAAAATGCAGGAATAATGAAAAAACTCAAAAAGAGTCCACAAAATTATTAATTATTTCTGCATTTTTGTTATATGACTAATCTAGGCTTATTGAAGATGTTACTGGAATTCTGCTTGCTATTGGTTTCTGAACTTTGTACATCATTTCTCTGCATTGCCATAATGAATGACGCAACTAACTGCTGGATCTCCTCATCAGTGGTAGGCAAAATTTCAAAAGGCATTATATAATACTGAGTGACTCTGGGAGAGCTTAGGTGGGATGCACAGCGTGATATTTTTCCAGGGATACTCAATTGCTGACTATAGAGAAGTGGTATATGGAGGGCAATGGAGGTTGGGTATGGGAGGGAACAATATTTCTAGAGATACAACTGATTCAAAAAGATGGTGTATGATAATTACAGGTATAAGCCCTCCTTTCCTCTGGACCCACCGCCTGGTTATACAATCTATAGATATATTTTTGACTGTATTTTTTTGAGTTTATATAACCAAACTGTATCATATTACCAATATTGTGGTAAACTGTAGACCAGCTTGATTTTATATATAGAAGCTTCAGTTAAGACAGTGATCTGACTTTGGAGGCAACTTTCATTGAAATCAATGGGTACAAGTTTCCTACAAGTTGCCTTGAAGTAGTACAGGAATATTTTCTGAAGTCGGAGCGACTTCAGTGGTGTACATTAAGACGGCTCCATTCACTTCAATGGAATTTCTCATGTCGGGTGACCGGGGCGACACAAGTCGGATCCCAAGTTGCTGTAGTATGAACCAGCACTTACTCTCTCTTTTTTTTTTTCTTTTTTTTTTTTTTTAAAGTGTATTTTTGTGCGTGAACTCGAGAGAGAGGAGCCGGACTGCAGGAGTTGGGAGTAGGCAGACCCTCCCCCCGGAGGCAATCGCCATCCTTCTCCATGCCCCTGGTGGCAATGGCGGGTGTGAAGGGGGGCCTCCCACTCACCCCGCCCTACCTGCTCCTCTTGGGAGCCCAACTGGGGCCCAACGGGACCCCAATGGGGCAGAGGGACTCCCCCTATGAGGGAGTGAGGGGGCCTAGCCCACCCAGCCAGCCCCGTAGGTCCTTCGCCTCTCTTTATTTTAAGAGACCGCATGGCCAAAGTGCATGTGTTTTAAACCAATTTTGTGTGCGTGCAAGTGTGGTGGTTTTTGTGGGGGGGGGGTGGGGGTACTAAGCACAGGCGTACCTTGCATAGCACACCCACCGGGAGCCGGGCTGAGACCACCAAACTCAATTCACATGTAGCCGAGACCGGGATCCGAACCCTTGGCTGCAGAGGTGAATGGCTTGTCAGCGCAGTGCCAATCACGTTGAGCCACCACAGCTCCCTAGCACTTACTCTCTCAATCAGTATTGACTATTTTTAATTATTATGCCGCTTGCATTAGTAAATAGGTGGGAACATTAATCATATTTACTTGTTTTACACTTTTTTTTACATTACTTTACTTACTTTCTGGTTTTCAGGCCTAGGCAAATGATGCAAGTAAAATATTAATATGCAATGTTTTATACTAATCTGACTAAATGTTACATGGATTGTGTGTACATAGAGAAAGAGCAGGGAGGTAACATGTGGTAATAACTTTTCTAAGCACTGAATATAAACAGGTCATTAATTTGGTGAAATCACATCATGATTGACTGTTATTAACAAATATAGCACAAAGCACAGTTGTTTAATGAGCATTTACACTAAAAAATACAAGCGGATTAGCTCGTAAATGTAAAAGAAAAACTTTGATGAATGCAGATGTCTATTTATAAAAATAAACAAATTGCATTCTAAACGCAGCTAGTATGAATACCTAAACATGATTTAATTTCAATTTCTTTTAATCCCCTGTTTAACAATACTCAGACTAGGAGAGGGAATGGCAGAACTTGGAGCCAATCAGGTGTCCTTCATTCATAAATCCTTTGCCAAGTAAGACAACTCCTTCATGTATTCCAATGAGGTATTTAGCTATTTGCCCGATGTTTAGGGAATTTTGCCAACCATTTATTTTATCATTACATTCAATTTAACAGTGAAAGCCCACTGGTGTTTACTATTACCGGTAGTAAGACAATCTTCTGTAGGCATCTCATATTTAGTTTCACTGCTTTACCAGAGGCGTAACTTCCCTCAATTCATGGCTACACCATGCCCACCTACTGGCACTCTGCCCAAGAGTAGCCCTAATGGCTGCTCAAGTGCTCTTACTAAAGGGCAATTGGGAAAGATTTAGTCCAGACATCAAGGAAGCCAGGCTTCTAGTGAGATAAAAACAAGATCCATAGGTAGGGAATTTATGGACATTAAATGTAATGCGGGCCATTTTGTGATCATGACTTTTAGTTTTAAACTTTGAAACCAGTGCAAGTTTGTTTTGATAGTGGTGGCAGTGCTGGATTTAAAAAAGGGTAAAAGGGGCGGTTTCCCTGGGCCTCCCTGCCAGAGGGGTACAGAACAGCTTAAGTGTTTTGCACAGAGTGCAGTAGTAAAGTCATTTCCTCACCAGTGTTTTTTCTTTTTCCCCAATACTTCGACCAGACTTCCCACAAGTCATTTTCCTGTGGTCAAGTCATCAGCCTGTGGTTCAACACATGGCACCTCCTGTTCTGTGCCTGTCAATGCAGTTCAGAGAGAGGAATATTATAGCGTGAGGCAAAACTATGATGTATGATTTGCATGTTACAAGTTAGAAGAATATTATAGCGTGAGGCAAAACTATGATGTATGATTTGCATGTTACAAGCATAACAAATCTGACAAATGTCTTCTTCGGAACATAACATATATTTTTTAGAACATATGAAGTTTATCAATCATTTTAGTTCAGTTTCACTTTTATATTTGTCATATAATTTCATTTCTATGTTCAGGGGCCCCCCGAACTTGAAGTGTCCAGACCCCATCTATGGTCAAAATCTGGCACTGAGTGGTGGGGCAGTCTGTCTATAAAGCTATATTTACTTCATCAGATCTAAAGTATCTCACAAAATTGAGTACAACACTCCCATTTTTGTAAATATTTTATTATAGTTTTTTTTTTGTGACAACATAAAGTAGTGAGTGTACATCTTGTATAACAGTGTAAATGTGCTGTCCCCTCAAAATAACTCAACACACAGCCATTAATGTCTAAACCATTGGCAATTAAAGTCAATACACCCCTAAGTGAAAATGTCGAAATCGGGCCCAATAGTGTCAATAGTTTTTGTGATCACCATTATTTTCCAGCACTACCTTAACCCCCTTGGGCATGGCATTCACCCAAGCTTCACAGATTGCCACTGGAGTCCTCTTCCAATCTTCCATGATGACCTCACAGGGCTGGTGGATGTTAGAGACCTTACACTCCTCCACCTTCCATTTAAGGATGCCCCACAGATGTTCAAAAGGGTTTAGGACTGGAGACATCCTTGGCCAGTCCATCACCTTTACCCTCAACTTCTTTAGCAAGGCAGTGGTCATCTTGGAGATGTGTTTGGGGTCGTTATCATGTTGGAATACTGCCCTGTGGCCCATTCCCCAAAGGGAGGGGATCATGCTCTGTTTATGTATGTCACAGTACATGTTGGCATTTATGGTTCACACGGGCTTGACACCATCTGAACCAAATACGTTTTTCTTGTTCTCATCAGACCACAGGACATGGTTCCAGTAATCCATTCCCTTAGTCTGCTTGTCTTTAGCAAACTGTTCCAGCTTTCTTGTGCATCATCTTTAGAATAGGCTTCTTTCTTGGATGACAGACATACAGACCAATTTGGTACAGTGTGCGGCATATGGTCTGAGCACTGACAGGCTGACGCCCCACCCCTTCAACCTCTGCAGAAATGCTGGCAGCACTCATAAGTTTATTTCCTAAAGACAACCTCTGAATATGATGCTGAGCATGAGCAGTCAAATTCTTTGGTCGACCATGGCGAGGCCTGTTCTGAGCGGAACCTGTCCTGTTAAACCGCTGTATGGTCTTTGCCACTGCGCTGCAGTTCAGTTTCAGAGTCTTGGCAATCTTCTTATAGCCTATGCCATCTTTACGTAGAGTAACAATTCTTTGCCATGAGGTGCCATGTTGAACTTCCATTGACCAGTATGAGAAATTGAGAGCGATAACACCAAATTTAACACACCTGCTCCCATTCATACCCGAGACCTTGTAACACTAACGAGTCACATGACACCGGGGAGGGAAAATGGCCAATTGGACCCAATTTGGACATTTTCACTTAGGGGTGTACTCACTTTTGTTTCCAGCTGCTTACACATTAATGACTGTATGTTGAGTAATTTTGAGGGGACAGCAAATTTACACTGTAATACAAGCTCATTACTTTACATTGTAGCAAAGTGCAATTTCTTCAGTGTTTTCACATGAAAAGATATAATAACATTTTTTACAAAAATGTGAGGGGTGTACTTATGTTTGTGAGATACTGTATATGTCTTGCCCCATGTTATAACTGAAGTTTGATGTCAAAGTGAATAAAGTGACCTGCAACCATGGTCTATACAAAAAAAACAGTCTAGTTATACTGATACACAAAGCCTCCATATCAAAAATTATTTTATCACAAAAACAATTAAACTACTGAACTTATACGGCAGATATATGCCAAATTATTGTTTTACAAACAACAGCACTGAGTCTGATTTAGGCAATGTGGAGATGTTAAAGGAAACCTGCCTGATGTGTAAGGTATGTGTGTGTGTGGGGGGGGGGGGGGTAAAAAACACAAATATTCTGTATGGTGTACATTTGGAGGCACCTGGAGGCTGATAATGTCTGAAGATGTCACAAATTTGATAAACCAGGATGCTGATCACTTGGAAATGACAAGCCTAATAAGCTGATATCCCTGTTCAAGAAAACACATGACATCACTCTTTATAATGAGCCATTTTTTGGCTATTAACTTCTGTACAAAACTCAGGGAGCAGATGATGGAATAAAGTCACTATTTCAGTAAAAACTATCAGTCAGTCTTTTTTTTTTTAAAGATCTTCTTTGATATGATCTACGGTCTATGTGATACTGTCTGTAGTTCAACTTGCTGATCTGCACCCCAACTCTAATTAGGTTTTATATGATGTGGATTTAGTTTCATTGCCCCAGAGTGAGAAAATCTTATATAATGAAGAGCAAGAATTCTAAGGGCACATAATCCACATATCAATTTATCTTTCATCTCTAAGTAAGACCAAGCGTAATGTGAACAACAGAACAAGAGAATTACCACTAAGCTACCCAGTGCTGTTCTTGTGACTTATGGGATGCAGCATTGGATATTGTTTTTATTGCATAACATATTAGTAATGTATATTTCTTGGTATTACTGTAGTAAGAAGACCCCTTGCTATGTTGGCACAAGTACTGGATTGATGGACCTAAGAAAAATGTGCCTTACCATCCCTTCCTCACCTCCTTCCCAATCACCCAAAACACCTTTTTGCTTGTTTTAACCACTTGCTTACTGGGCACATATACCCCCTTCCTGCCCAGGCGAAATTTCAGCTTTCAGCACTGCGTCGTTTTAAATTAAAATTGCGCGGTCGTACGACGTGTCTCCCAAACAAATTGACATCCCTTTTTTCCCCACAAATAGAGCTTTTGGTGGTATTTGATCACCTCTGCGGTTTTTATTTTTTGCGCTATAAACCAAAAAAGAGCAACAATTTTGAAAAAAAAAAAAACAATGGCCCGGATTCACATACATCGGTGCATATTTATCTCTTTTACGCTACCCGGCGCAGCGCGGAGAGGCAAGCATGGAATTCACAAAGCAAATGCTCCTAACTCTGTGCTGGCGTAGCTTATACAGTATTTTGTAGGCGTTAGCCGGCATAAGTGGAAGTAGGTGGAAGTGGGCGTGATCCATGTTAATGAAGCGTGACCCCATGCAAATGATGGGCCGGGCGCCAGACAAGTACTTAAAATAAACTGGGCATGTGTCGGGACATGGACGTATCCCTGTGCGCATGCGTACAACCACATCGGAACAACTGCCTAAGATACGCCGGATCACTGTGTACGCCGTGAACGTAACCTAATTTTTAGCCAGACCCACGTCTGGCAAAAAATTAACAGACGTCCAAATTAAAACACCTATGCTTGTGTTCCCTGGTCCATACCTTTGCATGGGTTGTGCCTCATCTATGGGGAATAACCTTACGCCGAACGTAAAACTTACGCAAACCGCGTAAATCATGCGTCGGGCGCAAGTACGTTCGTGAATCGGCGTATCTCCCTCATTTGCATATTTGAATCGAAAATCAATGGGAGCGCTACATGCAGCGTAAATATGCGCCCACTCTATGCCGGCGTAGGCAAGTTACGTCAGTGGGATGAAGTCTCTTTTTTTTTTTTTTTCTTTTTCTCTTTTTTTCTTTTTTTTTTCTAAAGTGTATTTTTGTGCGTGAACTCGAGAGAGAGGAGCCGGACTGCAGGAGTTGGGAGTAGGCAGACCCTCCCCCCGGAGGCAATCGCCATCCTTCTCCATGCCCCTGGTGGCAATGGCGGGTGTGAAGGGGGGCCTCCCACTCATCCCGCCCTACCTGCTCCTCTTGGGAGCCCAACTGGGGCCCAACGGGACCCCAATGGGGCAGAGGGACTCCCCCTATGAGGGAGTGAGGGGGCCTAGCCCACCCAGCCAGCCCCGTAGGTCCTTCGCCTCTCTTTATTTTAAGAGACCGCATGGCCAAAGTGCATGTGTTTTAAACCAATTTCGTGTGCGTGCAAGTGTGGTGGTTTTTGTGGGGGGGGGGTGGGCGTACTAAGCACAGGCGTACCTTGCATAGCACACCCACCGGGAGCCGGGCTGAGACCACCAAACTCAATTCACATGTAGCCGAGACCGCGATCCGAACCCTTGGCTGTAGAGGTGAATGGCTTGTCAGCGCAGTGCCAATCACGTTGAGCCACCACAGCTCCCTGATGAAGTCTCTTTTTAGGCAAATCTAAGTTTGTGCATTCGGCGCACAAATACGATGGCGCATATTTGTACTTACGCAGCATATCTGGAGATACGTCGGCGTAAGTGCTTTGTGAATCCAGGCCAATATTTTTTACTTTTTGCTATAATAAATATCCCATTTAAAAAAAATATATATATATTTTTTTCTCAGTTTACGCCGATATGTATTCAACATATTCTTGGTAAAAAAAAAAAAAATCGCAATAAACGTATAGTGATTGGTTTGCGTAAAAGTTATAGTGGCTACAAAATAGGGAATAGAATTCTGACGTTTTTTTTTATTATTTTTTTTCTTACTAGTAATATGGCGATCTGCAAATTTTTGTCAGGACTGCGATATTGCGGCGAAAAAAACATCGGACAATTTTGACACATTTTTGGGACCATTCACATTAATACAGCGATTAGTGCTATAAAAATGCATTGATTACTGTATAAATGTGACTGGCAGGAAAGGGGTTAACACTAGGGGGCGATGAAGGGGCAAATTTGTATCCTGGAAATGATTCTTATTGTGGGAAAGGGAACTGACTGGGGGAGGTGACCGATGCTGTGTCCCTATGTACAAGGGACCGAGCATCAGTCTCCTCTCCCTAACAGGACGTGGAGCTCTGCGTTTACGCACAGAGCTCCACGTCCCTGCTCTGTCACTGCCGATCGCGGGCACCTGGCGGACATCGCGGCTGCCAGGCACACGCATTGGCATCTCGTGACGCACCGGGCACGCGCGAGCCCCCCAGTGGCCGGAGGACACGAGGCCGTAAAAAGACGGCCTCCCGGAATTATAGAGCCATCTGGAGGCCGTCTTTTTACTATGGCCCGGGTCTAAAGTAGTTAAGATGATATTGACCTTGATTTATTCAAGTCTTGTTGTGAATGAAAGCTTGTTGAAAGTTCCACTGAATTGGCTAGTTTGCGGCTGGCTTTGGGGTCTATGTTTTGGGTTTTGCATTGATGGCATCCATATGAAATCAATTTGAGATGTTTTTGATATCCTTTAGAATTCATTGGCAAGTGCATTTAAAAATTGCAAAATACCTCCTTTTGATCTTTGCTCAAAGTGGGCCTTACAAACCCACAGGGCTTTTTTTTCAGCTGGAACTTGGTGGAACTCAGTTCCACCTCTGGCTCAGGCCCTCTGCTCCCTGCTCACAACTATCGCTTGTAAACACCAAAGTTCAGCGGCTGTGTTTACAAGTGACAGCTTGTCTTCCAACAGCTCCCACAGATCTGATCTCCTGAGCAGCTCCCACGGAGTGCAGGATGGGACAAGGGAGATGCAGGTGCCCAGCGTGCAGTGCAGATGCCAACACCCCACTGGATTGAGAGAGGCAAAGCCACCTACAGTGCGCAGGGAGGTACTAAAGCCAGCTGGGTGCTTGAGCTTAATAGAGTAACAAAAGTAAGATACATGTAAGATGGTGGAGCGTTTAAGGTTGGGGGAGGAGATGGGGTGGGGCAGTGGATGGAGGGTTGCATGCAGAGGCCAGAGCTAAAGAGGTGTAAAAGTGAGATGTGTCTGTAGAGGTAAGCAGTTGTGAAAGAAGACTGAATTCTGCACTATGTACGTAGTGCACCCCTGAACTCTTTGAACCCCCCCCCCCAGAACTCTACACTCTGTACATAATGCACTCCTGATAATTAAAGTGGAGTTCTACCTGATTTTTGAAGCTCACCCCTCATTGCTGATCACATTGCCATGAATCCCAGATTCAATAATTTTTTTAGAGCCTATTCCCTATGTTTGCCAATAAACAGGTGTACTTCCGCAGCACCTCATCGCGGCGATATGCCACATATGGCCGCTCGTTGGCTTCTGGGATATAGGTGTCATCAATCCCAGGAGTCAACGGATAGCCTCTGCAATATGGGTGCACCACGCTTTGTACACAATGCACATTCGCGAGTTTGGGAGGTCGAGTAGTCCGGAAGGAGCTAGGAGTGGGCTTCAGATGCCCACACTGAAGATGTAAGCATGCTTACTAAGGAGGTGATCGTGAGTAATTTTCACAACTATCTAACCTTAAAGAGTTAATTTTTTTAAAGGCTGGAACTCTGCTTAATGCACCTTTAAGACCCCCCCAAAGTGAAATTTGACCACACCCACTATGTTGTGTAGTTTAGAAGGTGTGAGTATGGGGAGTGGGGTTTTTGGGGGGTTTTGGGGGCCGTGGTTGAGTTCCTGCACCTATTTTCTGAGAAAAAAAGCCCTGCAAACCCAAACCATTTCCTGTTTGATTGCTTTTATTCATCATTTTAATTGCTCATGGATGCTTTTAAATTTAGGATTATTTTGATCAAACAAGACGTCTAAGGAAAAAATGTATTCTCTAAATTAGTTGTCCCTTTAGAAGGGAACAAACCAATGACCACTTTCTATTACCTAGCCTATCGTATTGCTGTGCTCAATTGGAAGGATTATAGCTGAATGCTTGATTTAAACTGTGGAAAAATGACCATATGAAATTGTTTGAAATCTTTCAGTGTAACTAAGTTACTTCACACCTGTGTATTTTTTTCATGGTTACACTTACTCATTAGTAGTGTCGCTCACGAATATTCGTATTGCGAATATTCGGCTCGAATATGGCATATTCGAGTATTCGCGATATATTCCGAATTTCGCGGTGAATATTCGCTATTTCGAATATTCGTATTTTTTCAATTTTTTTTTAGAACAGATCACATCCTAGAGATCCCCATCGACGTCTAAAAGCATTGCTGGTATGATTAGAGACCTTGGGCCGAGTAGCTGCAGCGATCATTTTATATTGCCGAAAAATCGCAATGCGATTAATCGGCAATAGCGATATCGCGCGATTATTTTCGAGAAATTCGCAATATTGTTTTTAGCTAAAATAACACATATATTCGATTTCAGAGTGTTACTGTCGAAATTCCGCAATCAATTTCTCATTCGCATTTTTGCGAAATTACGATAAAATATCAAGAATATTCTGAGCCAATCAGAGTGCTCCTTCCGCATTTGCCGAATATTCGCAATTATTTTGTATTGTAATATATCACGAATATTCTGAGCCAATCAGAGTGCTCCATTCCGCATTTCTCGAAATTTCGCAATTATTTTGTATTATAAAATATCACGAATATTCTGAGCCAATCAGAGTGCTCCATTCCGCATTTCTCGAAATTTCGCAATTATTTTGTATTATAAAATATCACGAATATTCTGAGCCAATCAGAGTGCTCCTTCCGCATTTGCCGAATATTCGCAATTATTTTGTATTGTAATATATCACGAATATTCTGAGCCAATCAGAGTGCTCCTTCCGCATTTGCCGAATATTCGCAATTATTTTTTATTGTAATATATCACGAATATTCTGAGCCAATCAGAGTGCTCCATTCCGTATTTCTCGAAATTTCGCAATTATTTTGTATTATAAAATATCACAAATATTCTGAGCCAAACAGAGTGCTCCTTCCGCATTTGCCGAATATTCGCAATTATTTTGTATTGTAATATATCACGAATATTCTGAGCCAATCAGAGTGCTCCATTCCGCATTTCTCGAAATTTCGCAATTATTTTGTATTATAAAATATCACGAATATTCTGAGCCAATCAGAGTGCTCCTTTCGCATTTCTCAAAATTTCATTCGCAATTCGCATTCGCATTCGCATTCGCAATAGTGAAATTTCGCAATCATTTCATTTCCAAAAAATATCGCGAATATTCGCATTTAACGAATATATCTTGAATATTCGACTATATATTCGAGATATATCGCGAAATCGAATATGGCATATTCTGCTCAACACTACTCATTAGAAGGATTATTTTCTGATATTATGCTGTTCTAATCACACTTTGGTGATAGTGTACATTTCTACTAGCTCCGCCCCTTATATCATGTGATTATTTTAGTATTTGTACTTGTACTACAGGTGAGTACATGTAGAGGTACACATAGGGGCAAATAGACTGCATTTTACAAGTGGTTTTACAAATGGTGGAATTAGGTAGCCAACATTGTTTTCATCTGCTGTTTAAAACCTTTGAAAACAAATGCTAGCTAATTGTAGATGTAAGAAATCCCAAAGAAACTTCCCAGCTGCAAAGCCAGGGATATAGAAGAGCATGGCCAAAAATGCAGTATGGTCGAAGCTGGTTGTTATGGATATATGTATGTATACATATATATATATATATATATATATATATATATATATATATATATATATATAGTCATCTTTTTAGAGTATTGGTGAGCTATGTTAGGAATGTAAAATATGCCCACTTGGTGCAAACAGGCTCTAAACACTGTTATAAAAAAATAATAAAATCCAATAAATAATTTCCAACGAAAGTTAGCTGTAAACCAAATGTAAAATCACACAAGAGTTTTATTTTTGCTGCTTCTGTTTTTGTGCAAACAAAGGTAAATAGGTAAGTGTGCAGTTTCGGGCTCCCCTAACCTTAATTGGGTTCAACAATGAATATGCATGATAAATAAATATGTTACCAAATAAGCCTATAAATAATTAGATTTTTTTTTAACACAACACTATTTTTGTATACACCAGCAACCGTTTCCCAGTCAAGAAAACCCTATCATCGGACATTTTTACACAGCAAGTCTTCACAGAGAACAATATAAAGATGTTTTCTCTTTTTTATTGAGTGTAAAAAGGTATGTAACAAAAAAATAAAAAATAAATAAAAAAAAAACACCAAAATTGGACAATTTATCCTGCACTCCACAAATATTACATTTTAATGTATGTGTTACAGTAGCTGTGAAAAGGCATACACCAGTGCGAATTCTACTGCATGAACCTAGTAAATACATATCACAATTATTATAGGAGAAGTCCTTTCTCTTTTTTGAAATATACAGAATAAAATCATTTTCATCACAATTTAATGGTTCATTTTGCACACGCCTTACTATGAGGTTATAATGGGTTTTGGGTGACCTATAATTTAAGTTCAGTTCTTTTCTGCGATTAAGGCAAATTTTAGAATACGTGAATGTGTCCTGAAACATGGGGCACAGCAAGAATTTATCCTACACCAAATTTGATGAGAAAAATAAACAAAATATGTGGACAGGGTTGAATTAACTGTGCTTCGTTGTGCCATCCCCATGCATATGGTAGCTGCATGGCCACATCCATCTATGCTATTTGTTCTTGTTTTTTTTTGTATACAATTATAGATACAACGTCGAAAAGGCTTAAAAGCTGCATAATAAACCTATAGAATTGTTATAGTATTCATAAATAAAACACTGACACACTGTATATACTTTCTTTATTAATTGCCTGCCTCTTATTTGTGAAGGAGGCTCTCTGTATGTGAAAGACTGGGTCCTGCTTAGCTGCAGGTTTTACAGTGAACCAGATCAATCCCAAACAGTAAATGGATATTATTAAACAGCAGGGGGTTGTGCAAACTGGGAAAGAGAACTCACAGAGGACTGTCTTTGAGCAGATCTAGGTAGCCTGCTGAGAGAGGGCAATTGCAGGCATGCTTTTTCCTGCCAATCTTCAGCGTTTTCCAATCTAGATACTATGGCAACGGAACCTAAGAACCATAAGCTTGCTAACAAGCTGTCTTGATGAAACTGTCTGCTTGCACAATTTCATGTGTTTAAACAGAATGAAGACGCGTATGGATCTTTGTCAAACTGATTATCATTTGGACAGTCGAATTAATAATTGTCTGCTGTGTATCTTTTTTTTTTTTGTTGTTTTCTTTCTTTTTTTCATGTAAGCCTATCAGTGTCGTATTCAATTAAACACAACACCAGTGTGTGCTTTTATTAGAAAAAAAAAAAAGGAAAAATATTTTTAAATGTTTTACGTTTCAGTGACACGTTTTCCGAGGGGACGTGTAATGTGTTACTCAAGATCAGAGACGGTAGTCTAAGCCTACCCAAGACAGAGGAATATTTCAGGGTGTTAACCGTGTTTTTTTTTTGCCATTTGCAGCTTGCAGCCCCCCGATTTGGCAGCTTTCTGTATGAATGTTGCTGGGAAAAAAATTTGTTTCCAGTAAATCCAATGTACTTATTTACCCTATCTGCTAAGCATTGATATCCACACCGAACTTATACTTATACCCTATCACAGAGCAGGCAGCAAGCTGTTCATGAGAAAGACTGACTGCTATCAGTACATTCCACCCTATTTTAACCACCTCGTATTGCAAAGCTTTATGTACTGGGCCGGAGTAAAATAATAATAGATTGTAGTTTGTGTCATGGCTGCAAGAGTGTTTTCCTTTGTGTTACCTGTGTTTAATACGCAGCAAGCTGCTTTTATGAAAGAGCTGTTTTACTAAAAATATCCCTTTCATCCCACTTGTCGCCAGAATGTACTAAAACAATTAGGGATTTCAGCATTTTACATTTTTTTTATGCATAACTCAATGTAGCCAGCTCTAGCAAATAACCAACACATGTCAGTAATAAATGACAAAATACAAAAGAAAGGAACGTATATTTAGAGACTTTGACAGGCAGATTATTAATGCAGCTTTACCTACTGGAACACGGCAGGCTTGGGAAGAGAAAGGTGTTAATGGTGTTTGTTTTACTTCCAGCCCAAATCCACCTTGCTGACAAATGTAATATTCCAAGGAGAGCAGCAAAAAATTACATTTTATAATTATATTTATTACCTATTTTTGTTACTTTATTATTACAGCTATTTAAACAATTACATTTTGCCCAATAGAAATTCTTGTATTACCCAAAAAAGATATGTATACCACTCAAGGTGGTTCATCACAGGGTCTATTGCAAGATTTTCTAGTGTTGGTTTGGCTCAATGCACTCCGGCAAATCGGTCAAAAAGGGAAATAAATCACCACACTCCAAGCTTCAGAAGCGTTTCCTATTTATTGAATAGTAACAGGGGGTCACCTCTGTCATGTTTTGTTCTGGTAAGTGCTTTTTCTAAAAGCTAAAAGCACAAAACATGTCATAGAGGACCCCCTGCTACCATTTAATAAATAAGAAAAGTTGCTGTAGCCTGGAGTACAGTGATTCACTTCTTTCTTGAGGAATTGTTGTGTGTTGTTATGTGGAAGGATATATACAGTATCTCACAAAAGAGAGTACACCCCTCCCATTTTTGTAAATATTTTATTATATCTTTTCATGTGACAACACTGAAGAAATGACACTTTGCTACAATGTAAAGTAGTGAGTGTACGGATTGTATAACAGTGTAAATTTGCTGTCCTTTCAAAATAACTCAACACACGGCCATTAACTACTTCAGACCCGGGCCATTGTAAAAAGACGGCCACGAGATGGCACTACAATGCCTGGAGGCCGTCTTTTTACGGCCTCGGGTCCTCCGGTCCTCCGTGCCCGGTGCGTCACTGAGATGCCGATGAGCGTGCCTGGCGGCCGCAATGTCCGCCAGGTTCTCGCAACCGGCAGTGACAGAGCAGGAACATGGAGCTCTGTGTGTAAATACAGAGCTCCACGTCCTGTCAGGGAGAGAGGAGACCGATGCTGTGTCCCTTGTACATATAGACACAGATCAGTTACCTCCCCCAGTCAGTCCCCTCCCCCCACAGTAAGAATCACTCCCAGGGCACATATTTAACCCCTTCCTCCCCTGTCTGCCATAATATCGCAGTCCTGCCTGACAAAAATCGCAGATCACCGCCATTACTAGTAAAAAAAAAAAAAAATGTCAGAATTATATCCCCTATTTTGTAGCCACTATAACTTTTGCGCAAACCAATTACTATACGCTTATTGCGATTTTTTTTAACCAAAAATATGTAGAAGAATACGTATCGGCCTAAACTGAGAAAAAAATGTGTCAAGCACATGTGGTTATTTTACAAAATGGATACTCCTGAAGTTTTAAAAAGGAGAAGAATAAATACATGATAAATATTTATAAATGTAAAGAAGATAACATTGGTATAGGTCTAAGGATCCATATGGGTGGTGTAATGAGTAAAATGTCTCCATGTCTCTACATCTCCAATTTTCTACCCTATTGGCCCCAGGTCCCAGCACGGAACAATTTGTGCTCAGCTTTATCACTGCTCCAATACTATGGGAATTAATTTACTAAGCCATTCACTTTACCCTTGCCTGTTCACTATACAAATCCAGGTTAAGAGCAACACAAATGAAACAAAAACATCCTAAAACCTGACAAGTAATTGAGGTAAATACAAGCTAGGGTTCAACATAACTTTAATCAAATTATATCTAATGCTGGCCATACACTATACAAAAAATTGGCCAAACCCATTTTCGAAAAACGAACATTCGGCTGTGAGCGCAAGCGATGGGGTCATCTTGTAATGACCGATAAATCATTCAGAGGACATAAATAAAAAAAAATGTGGTTAGTTTTTTTACATATACCTAGTGCAGACAGTTCAGACGGGAAACACATTACCTTTCAATTTATCGTTCGTTCGACAGAAAATTTCCAAACTTTTTTGGCTCAAAAACGTCCCAACGATTATTGATTTTGTGCCCATTAACTGGCCGAAAAATGAACAAACTGTCTAAATGACCAAATTTCGGACGATTTTTCATATAGTGTATGGCCAGCAAAAGTCTCTTCCTCACATACTGTAAGTCTGCATTAAATACCCTGATGCCCTGAGATGTTCTGAAACAGGGCAACAAACTGCATTGAAACTTACTTTGACTAGACCAAAGAACAAAAATGACAAGTTGAATGGTCAGTGTTATCTACACAAGTATGAGAATCCAAAGTAAGAGAAATGTAACATGCTTTAAGGTGCTGTCATGGAAAATGGATTGCTTTTGTGGTGCCTTTGAAGTGCTATAATTTGTATTGATATTTTCTTATATGGGGGGGCAGTTTACAAGCAGCAAATTAGTACTATTATGGGAAGCATTGAATTACTCATGGCTACTTATTTCAGCGTCACAAAGCAAAATTAGATGTTGGCTTCACTGAAATTTTGCTGAACGTGAACCCAGACACTTCACTATGATTCTGCATTTCGGGAAATCTCATGCTTGTCTCTAGCCATGACATTGGGGACTTATTAAAAGGACATTTTAAAAAACGATTTTTATACACTTTAATGCATATAGGTGAATTTTCCAGGTGCAGATGTTTTAGATCACAGTGATTGATTTGCCATCAGTGAATGTTAGGTAAAAGTCACATTCACTGCTTAATAAATACCCCATTTAGAGTCTGGACTATAATCGTGATTTTAGGATGTTCCTCTCATATTTTACTTTTCTTTAGCCAAGCCTTTGAATATATTTAGCCAGTCAAAGGAGGAGTAGACAGACTGGACAATAGCTTAACACAAACCTGTGTTTAGATAAATATAGAGGATGCTACTGCTGACATTTCCTCTGGAGAACAATGCTGTTTACCCGGCTGTCATGCTGATTTTCTGTTTTTAAACTGGAACTAAACTGTATCTGCGCACCACAAATTGAAAGCGCTATTTACTAAAAAAAATATATTCGAAGCAAACTTTCCAACATCCATGTCTTTATGCTTTAATTTGTTAGGAAAGCACTTTGAAAAACATATAGCATATCTAGCAGCAGTCATCTTGAGTAAGGCATCATACACACGACCGAGAAACTCAACAGAATCCATCAAGAAACTTGGTGGGAGAGCTTTTTTGTGGAGGAAAATGGTCGTGTGTATGTTTTTAATCAAGGAAACTGTCGAGGAACTCGATGAGGAAAAAAGAGAGCAAGTTCTCTTTTTCCTCGACGGGAGTGGCCTCGTACACACGACCGAGGACCTCGTCGGAAAAGACACATAATTTTCCTCGACGAGTTCCTTGTTAGGCTTGTCAAGAAACTTGACAAGCTGTCTTTGTGTACACACTGTCAAGAACAAATCTCCTCGTTCTCAAACGCGATGACTTCAACACATATGATGGCAAGGGAAGTTTGATTCCACTGGCACAACCCTTGGGGCTGCTTTTGCTAATCCCATGTTACTGCGTGTTAAGTAAAAGTTTGGTAAGAGACATTTGCACTTTTCAGTCTGTTACAGCGTGACAAATGTGCTATTTCCATTCCAAACGCTTCTTTTACCGAAGGTGCGCAGGTTTCTAAGCATACACACAAACGTGTTTCTCGTCGAAAAGCAGCCCGACAAGGAACGCGACGAGGAAATTGAGACTCCCGTCAAAGAAAAAGAGAACTTGCTCTCTTTTTTCATTGTGGAGTTCCTCGACAGTTTTCTCGATGAAAAGCATACACACAACCGTTTTCCTCAGCAAAAAAGCTCTCCCACCAAGTTTCTTGATAGATTCTGTCGAGTTTCTCGGTCATGTTTTACTTAACATGCAGTAGCATGAGATCAGCAAAAGCAGCCCCAAGGGTTGTGCCAATGGAATCGAACTTCCCCTGCCGTCGTATGTGTTGAAGTCGCCGCATTTGAGAATGAGGAGATTTGGTCTTGACTGTGTGAAGACAGCTTGTCAAGTTTCTCAACAAAAGCTTAACAAGGAACTCATTGCGGAAAACTACGAGGCCTGAGAGCAAATGATTACTTCCTGAAATCTATCTGCCCTTAGTTCAGGCATGCAGACAGGAGGGTGTACTAAAGCCCCATCCTCCAGATGGAAGGAAAAAAATGCCCATGTAGACTCTTGGGATGTATTATATAATTTTAGCCAAGGCCAGAAACCAGGAAGTGACTGAGGAAATGTAAAAAAAAAGAAAAGTTAAAGCAAGTAAATATAATATACTTTCCTATCTATTTATTATGTGCTAGCAGCATAAGCATTATACATAGTCTATGTTGACTGAGAGGGTTTAGTTCTACTTTAATACTTTCTGAATCACTAGCCTGAAACTAGTTTGCAGCTCAGGAGTTGTATCTTCCCCCTAAATTATTTTCAGTGATACATACAGTATATACTCCAACTAAACACTATTAGACACAGCTTTTTCTAAGGTCGGCCAGAAGAAGTTTCTCTCAGTACAAGTTCCCTTTAAAGTACTGGTTTGCTTTACAGCTGAACTTTGACCCAAAACAGTAAAGCTAGGTTCACCTTTCCAATAACATTGGCAAGATGGCATAAGGCCATCCATGGTTTTGGGCCGGGCTATCTCAGAGAAAAATTCATCAGACATGTGCCTACCAGATCATTGCGGTCTGAGAATTTGGCTTTATTGAACATCGCCAAATTTGCCAAAAACCGATGCGGTGGGAGGACCTTGTAAGTACAAGGAGCTCAGCTTTGTAACTCCTTGCCCCTTCACGTAAGACTTGTGAATGATTTCCTGAAGTTCAGGAGATTTTTAAAAACATTGTTATATATTCAGGCTTTTGGGGTGTCTTAAATATTTAAAAAGTTTTAATATTTTATATGTTTAACTTTGTATGTTTTACATATCTTTTGTTGTGTGCTGATCATCACGGTTTTACATACTTGTCTGATCGTTGCAGTTCCTGCTCCTTTTCTGCACTGTTTTTTATCCTGCCAGTGCATCGAGGCACGTGTGTAAAACTGCGCAGTTGTTTTATAAGCATTTTAATAAAAACATAAATAAATAAGAGTCTCCAGTAGAAGACAAATTCACTGTGAAGCTCCTTTTAATAGTCATACCTGTATGCCGTATATGGCTTCTCCAAGCCTGTCAGAAAAACTCCTAATGTAAGCAACTCTACCCGCCCTGCTTAGATGCCAGGATATGCACTAAGTTGGGTGCATTCCCGGAGCATTGCAGAAACAAGTGCTTTACTTGGTTCAAAATCTACACATCCACAGTGTGCTTTCTGTCCCCCCGTCACACAATGCTGATCTAATAGAAAGAGAGATCATTGTCTGGAAGAGAGCGGAAAACACTTCTGCCAACTTTCTAGGCAGTGGCTTGGTGTTGTCAGCTTGCAAAGGGAAATGCTGTCTACAGGGAAGGAACTTTGCAACAGGTTTTGGGGTTTACATACATTTTAAGGTGTTTCTTGTTAATAATTTAGGTAGAACTGTGGTAATGATGTGGACATTCCCATATTTACCTATTAAAGTACATACTGTAGCTTAAGGCACTGTGGAGAAATCCATCCTCAAAACAGAATGTATTTCACTTACATTTCAGCAGTTCAGATCATTGGCAGAAGTGAGTTGGCAGCCTTTGAATCTCAAATGTAAACCTAGAAAAGGTGCATAGGAAAAGGAGAGAGTGCAGAAAGCTAAGACCTGATATGAATCACATTACTGCTACTAGGGTTGTCCCGATACCACTTTTTTAGGACCGAGTACAAGTACCGATACTTTTTTTTCAAGTAGTCGCCGATACCGAATACCGATACTTTTTTTAAATGTGTCCCCAAATGCAGCCATGTCCCCCACATATGCAGCCATGTCCCCCCAGCCATGTCCCCCACATATGCAGTCATGTCCCCCACATATGCAGCCATGTCCCTCCAGCCATGTCCCTCCAGCCATGTCCCTCTAGCCATGTCCCTCACATATGCAGCCATGTCCCTCTAGCCATGCCCCTCACAAATGCATCCATGTCCCTCTAGCCATGTCCCTCACATATGCAGCCATGTCCCTCTAGCCATGTCCCTCACATATGCAGCCATGTCCCTCTAGCCATGTCTCTCACATATGCAGCCATGTCCCTCACATATGCAACCATGTCCCTCACATATGCAGCCATGTCCCTCACATATGCAGCCATGTCCCTCTAGCCATGTCCCATACATATGCAGCCATGTCCCTCTAGCCATGTCCCTCACATATGCAGCCATGTCCCTCTAGCCATTTCCCCCATACGCAGCCATGTCCCTCCAGCCATTTCCCCCATACCTTACCTTTGCCGTCGAAAGCCACCGCATGGAGAAAATCACAGCATTCATTTGAATAGCTGTAGTGTTCCCGTGCGTATAGACACTCCCCCTTGCTCGGGATTGGACAGATCACGATCACCCATCCAATCCCGAGCAAGGGGGAGTGTCTATACTATTCAAATTAAAGCTGTGATGTTTCCGCACGCCGTTTAACCCATGCGGCGGCTTTCGATACGGCGGCGCGATGTGGCGGCTTTTGATGCGGCGGTGCGATGCGGCAGCAGCGGCAGGGGGGGGAGTATTCTATTTAGGCATCGGGGGTATTTGCGCGAGTACAAGTACTCCCACAAATACTCTGTATCGGTCCCGATATCGATACAGGTATCGGTATCGGGACAACCCTAACTGCTACTATTGTGAACTTTTAGGATAAATCATTATATTGGCTCTGACAATATGATCATACAGCTTTGTTTAAAAAATCCTTTAAGCAGTGCACATGACAACATCTGAGGCTAATTTTGATAATGGTTTAATTGGTAATTTCACAGCAAAATCAATTAAGCAAAATCATTCCACACATCCACACATGTCTACTCTCAACACAGTCAGTGTACTCTAATCAAAGAGAAAAAAATCCAGCACCACAATGTTTTAAAAATAAAACATATACAACTTTATGAAATCCATCCAATAAAATAAATCAATACCTGTAGTTATTGACACGTTTCAGCTTTACATAGGCCTTAGTCATAAGTTAGTTTATGACTAAGGCCTATGTAAGAGTCTGAAATGTGTCAATAACTACAGGTATTGATTTATTATATTGGATAATTTCATAAAATCGTATATATGTTTCATTTTTGAGAGATCCTGGTGCCATATTTTTTTCTCTTTGATTGGACGTTTGGATGCCTGAGTACTGGGGCCATCCGAGCACATGAGTCTTTATCTCATTATGCTTATCATTAAGGGCTATTTTGGGGTAGCCGCACTATTTCAATAAGTGCTACTTTACCTTGAGAAAGAAGGTAAATAATGGGCAGGAGCAGTTGGTACCAATGCATTAGCACTAAATAGAGTTAGCCAATGATTCTTTAATGTTTGTCACTAGCATTCTTTGACCTTTTGTAATGCTGCATAGTGGAGATTAGTATGAATATTCCCAGGTTCGAATAGCTAAGTGCTCAGGGAATCCTGTTTCAAATTCAACAAACCCAAACTTAGCTGTAAATATATTGAAGTCTGTGGAGGCTAAATCATGTAGAATAAATTCTTGCTATTCGTAAAGCTAATAGAAAACTACTGTCAAAAAGAGACATGGGTTGCTGAAAAAATAGCAAAATAAATAAATAAATAAAAGCCATACAGAGGGGAGAGGTTATTTGCATGTAGCTTAGAAGGTAATATTGAAAATGCACAAATACTTAAAGGACATGGTAAGAAAAGCCTAAAAGCTACACATGGTATCACAGGACGATACCATTTTTACAGACGGTATCAGTTTTGGCATACGATGGCAGCGCATATTTGGTTGTACGATTGATTTTATATATATATATATATATATATATATATATATATATATATATATATATATAATAAGCTTGACTTGCATATAGCAATAGCTCCCAAATCTGATAAATTTCAGTGTAAATGGTTGCTTTCAGATAGTTTGAGCAAACAAGAGCTAATAGGCCAATTTTGACTGACAGATAGAAAATAGCCAGATGTACGCTTATGCCGCTTTCACACCATCGGAAATTCCAACAAGAAAAGTTCGATGTGAGCTTTTGGTCGGAAATTCCGAACGTGTGTAGTCTCCAATGGATTTTTTCTGTTGGAATTTCCAGCAAGAAAAATTTAGGAGCTGGTTCTCAAATTTTCCGACGGGAAAAGTTCTTGTCGGAAATTATGATCGTCTGTATGCAATTCCGACGGAGAAAAATCCTACGCGTGCTCGGAAGCATTGAACTTACATTTTCTCGGCTTGTTGTAGTGTTGTACATCACCACGTTCTTGATGGGCGGAATTTGGTGTGACTTTGTGTATGCAAGACAAGTTTGAGCCACAATTCTGTAGGAGAAAAATCCGCGGTTTTCTTGTCAGAATTTCCGATCGTGTGTACACGGCATAAGGCTATAAAATGTTCTAAATGATACTAAAATATCCCGTCGCTGGTGAATTGCTATCAAAATCTTTTTTTAAGAGTTAGGAGATCACAAATGTTAAATAAGTATAAAATTGCCCAGCAGCAGAACTTGTGTATTGAAGGAGAATTGGCCTATATGTACTAGAGACAAATAGTACAGGCGGGTTTTTTATGGCAAGAATAAGGCAGATGGCACAGCAATATAAAATTGGCGAGCAACAGGAAAACCTTAATGAGCAAGGGTAGCCCCACATTTACTACCGACAAAGAGAGCAGGTAGGGGCTTTACTGCATTACTACAAGATTTAAAGTGTTTTGTATACCCTCTCTGCCCACTTGCACCTACAGGTAAGCCTACATTAAGGCTTACCTGTAGGTGCTTGCAATATCTCCTTAACCACTTCCATACAGGGCATTTTCACCCCCTTCCTGCCCGGACTAATTTTTAGTTTTCAGCACTGTCACACTTTGAATGACAATTGCGCGGTCGTGCGACGTGGGTCCCAAACAAAATTGGCGCCCTTTTTTCCCCACAAATAGAGCTTTCTTTTGGTGGTATTTGATCACCTCTGCATTTTTTTTTTTTTTGCACTATAAACAAAAGAAGAGCGACAATTTTGAAAAAAACACAATATCATTTGATTTTTGATTTAATAAATATCATAATTAAAAAAAAAAAAACATATTTCCTGGCCAGTCCTCCCGTCAGCACATCATGGGTTAATCCCCTCCTCCGGTCCACCAGTACCACCTTCTTCTAGCTAATAAGTAGGGGGCCCCTCCTCCCAGTCCTTGTTCCTTTTTTTTGGTCGGACGATCAGACCACCTAAGACTCTTCCAGACAAACAAACTACGAACAAAGAGGAAGAAAAGAACCCCCCTGCCGAACCATCCCCACCCAGGTTCAGCCTCTCCTCGGGTTGGAAGGTCCAGAAGTAATAAAGGTATGCCCCTTTATGACACTGGACGCTCAGGTGCATGAGCTGCGGGCGTTTTAGCTTGTAGGAAGCTTACTGTGTTAACAGGGGCTGTGGTGTGTCTCCTGTCCATCTGCTAGGACATGCTGTGGCTCCTTCTCCTTATTCAGATCTGAGCTCCGTAGGAGCGCGCCGCCCCTCCTTCCTCCACTTTCTGTTAGTCGGCGGTGATGTCACAGGGGTGACGGGGCAGGGGGCGCGCCATGGGCGGGCCCAAATCGGCTATAAAGACTCTCCAGGGCAGGAGGCTCAGTGCGGTCTGCCACTGTCTGGGAGAGGAAGCTCTAGGTAAGCCTCCAGCTGAGGAGGAGTGTGTGAAAGATTGTGTCAGCACTGCACTATTCTTAAAGGTACCTTTTTTTTTTTTCTAAACACCTGCTGCCACCCTGGAATTTTTCCTAATCTTTAAAGATAAAGAGGAGGTTGTAAAAAATGTACATACATACAGTGGATATTATTTTGGGGGTGCATAGGTAAAAAAAAAAAAAAAAAATTATATGTGTATATATATGTGTATATGTGTATGTATATAGATATATGTGTATGTATGTATATATATATATATATATATATATATATGTAAAATAATAAAATAAATAAAATATATAGATAAATAAGAAATACAAAATTAGGTACACACTTTTTTTCTTAGTACACTGGTATCAATTGCTTCACCGCCTGGTGTGCGTATCCTGCTTTCTTTACACAGCATGAGCTCACCACAGCCTCAGGATGCACCAAGGTCACCGGACAGGTAGGAGGGGTCAACGGGGGCCACAATGTAAAAGAGTGCAATACCAAGAGCTAAAGGTAGTGTTTCTTGGTTGTCTTTTTAGGAGCAGAAGCCCTAAGATAAGACATGAACGGAGAAAAAAGTCCCGCCACCGCTCAAGATCTCCGCAAGCGTCTGGCTCTCGGGCAATGCATAAGTCCCATTCTAGTCCAGCACGCAAATCCAGTCACTCTGCGACTGTAGCAGAGCCAAATGTATCAAGACCCCGCCCAGACGATGGTCTTTGTTGGGCATGTTCGGCACCATCTGAACCTGGCAAACTTCTATGCACCGGCTGCATTAAGGACGTGGCTACAGAAAGGGAAGCAGAGGTGAGAAGAATTAGAGACTATATTCAAGAAGCAGTGGCAGAGGGTTTTCAGTCAGCCTCAGCCACCAAATCACCTAGATTAAGATCCAAAGTTAGTAGCGCCAATCATCCAGTGCGCGACGAATCACCTGCCCGGGAGGCGCTATCACTAGACTCATCGGACTCTGAAGAGCCCTCAGAATATTTATTTGATTTTCAATATATTGAATCATTTGTCACAGCCGTAAGGGAGGCCATTGACTGGGATCAAGATGTTCAGCCACCTGAAAAAATTAAAAGATTTTTTCCTAGCCGGAAGAGGCAAGGGGTTACTTTTCCCCTCTTGCCAGAGATCCGAGAATGGTTTGAGGAAGAATGGGAAAAGCCGGAAAAGAGGGCAAACATACAGAACCGTTTCTCAAGGTTGTACCCTTTTAAAACCCCAGAAGCAGACCTTTGGGACTCCCCGTTGGGCATAGATGTGGCCTTACAGCACCTGGCCCGACAGGTCGCGTTGCCATTGCAAGATTCTACAACCTTCAAAGACCCAATGGACAGACATGCAGACACAGACCTAAAGAAGGTGTACTCAGCTGCGGGTGCAGCGTGCCGTCTAGCTATTTCCCTAACCTCAGTCTCCAGAGCACTCAAGGTTTGGACCACGAGAACCCAAGCAGCACTAAAAGCAGATACAGGGTCAGAATCAGTCATACAGACAATGGAGGAATTCGATCTTGCCGCCGATTTCATAGCAGAAGCCTCTATGGACCTGACAAACTTACTCACAAGAATCATGGCTTTTGCAGTGACGGCAAAGAGGGCCCTCTGGTTGCAATATTGGGGAGCAGACAGCACCTCAAAACTGAGTCTCTGCAATATTCCGTTTAACGGCAAGGTGCTGTTCGGAAAGACCCTAGAAGAAGCTATTAGTCAAGCTACAGGGGGAAAGTCGGGTCTAATGCCACAGAGACCCACGAAGACACAGCAGGCCACCCGGCCAGCCCAGCTAGACTACAAGAGGGCGTATGACGCCAGGTCATACAGGCCAGGACGGGAATATACAAGACCCTACTGGAAAAATCCACAAAATTCTTTCTTGCAGAAAGTAAAGTCTAGAGCGGCACAGACTGCGAAAAAACCCGAAAAATCTTTTTGACGGGTTAACCGCCCATTCCCCCCAGGTGGGCGCCAAGTTAATGTCCTTCTGGGAAGTATGGGCGGAAGAAGTCAAGGACCAGTGGGTCCGCAAGACGGTCAGATACGGTTACAAAATATCCTTTCAGAAGAAACCACCCAATACGGTGGTCCACACAGAATGGCCGACAGATCAGAGGAAACGGAACTGCTTACAAGAATATTTAGACGGCTTACAGCAAAAGAATGCAATTTCGCCGGTATACCTATCCCAACAAGGAAAAGGGGTATACTCTCCAATCTTTCTAGTTCCCAAAGCATCGAGGGATCTCAGACCAGTTCTGGACCTGAGAATTCTAAACCATTTCATAGAACCCAAGACGTTCAAGATGGAATCTGTATTTACAATCATCTCTGTGTTGCAACCAGGAGACTGGCTGATATCAGTCGATCTAACGGATGCATATTTGCACGTCCCAATCAACGAGCCACCAAAGATACCTAAGATTCTTGGCGTCTCAACGCGAGATGGTTCTAGAAATCCTATCAAAATTTGGCTGGATCATCAACAGGCAAAAGAGCCAATTGATTTCCTCACAACAGATGAAATATCTGGGACTATCTGGGAATACAAACAGAGGCCTTGTCCTCCTACCCGAACGAAAGAAGGCAGAATTGGTAGCCTGCGTCAGCAGCGTGATGAAGTCAACGTCGCTAACGGCAAGAGATTGTATGTTCCTACTCGGGATGTTTACTGCAGCAAGCCCAACCATTCCTTGGGCAAGGTTCCACACAAGAGCCTTCCAGGCAACCTTCTTGAACCAATGGGACGGTACCTCTCTCCACCAGAGGATTCGCATACCAAACCGGATTTGACAGAACCTAGCTTGGTAGAAGTCATCAGAGAACCTGTTGCGGGGCATGCCCCTCGGCCCCGGGGACTGGATTATGATAACTTCGGGTGCCAGTCTCCGGGGCTGGGGTGCCAACTGCCTCGGCAAGCAGGTGCAGGGAGTTTGGAGCAAGATGGAATCCCGACACTCCAACCTTTTGGAGCTGCAAGCCGCATACCTGGCCCTGTGGGCCTTCGAGAAGCTAGTTCAGGGAGCTCGAGTCAAACTAATGTTAGACAACAAGACGGCAGTGGCATATATAGCCAGACAGGGCGGAACCAAGAGCTTGCCACTTCTGCAGGTGGCAACCAAAATATTTGTGTGGGCCGAAGCACATCTGGAAGCCCTAACAGCAGCCTACATTCCGGGCAGCCAGAATTCCATCGCGGATCATCTGAGTCGGGAGCTCCCCGACAAGAACGAATGGGCCTTGAACAAGAAGTTCCTAGAACCAATCTTTTCCGAGTGAGGGACACCCTCAGTGGATCTAATAGTGACCCGAGTCAATACAAAGACACCCCAATTTGTGTCCAGGTTCCGTTGCAACAAAGCCTTGAACCAAGATGCCTTCTCCATTCCATGGGGTTTTCCCCTAGTTTACATCTTTCCGCCGGTACCGCTAGTAATGAGGGCTTTGTTAAAGATTGCGAGATCAAAGGTCCATACAATAATAATGCTACCCTTCTGGCCGCAGAGGCCGTGGTTCCCTCTACTCCTACACATGGCGTCGGCCCCCCCAATACGTCTGCCGATAAAGAGGGATCTCCTAATGGCAGCGCCAATGGGTACACCCCAACCCGAACAGGTTGCAACTGACGGCCTGGCTGCTGAATCAACCAGACTCCAGGCACAAGGCATTTCAAAGGAAGTAATCTCAACACTGTTAAAATCTAGAAAGGCCTCGACTAACGCCACCTACAACAGGATTTGGGCAAAGTTTACAACTTTTGCGTTACAGAAAAATTTCGCTTCAGTGGATCCGAATGTGGCACAAGTACTGGACTTTTTGCAATCTGCTCTAAACGAAGGTTTAGCCTATAGTACATTGAAGGTAAAAATTTCAGCCTTGTCATGTTTTACAGGATACAGGTGGGCAGACGAACCACTGGTAAAACAATTCTTAAAAGCGACCATGAAAATGAATCCTCCAAGAAAGTCTCTATTTCCGGCCTGGGACTTAGGCACAGTGCTAAGAGCACTGCTTCTACATCCTTTTGTGCCGGCAGAATCTTGTCCATTCTGGTTTCTAACACTTAAACTGTTTTTTCTCACCGCCGTAACATCGGCAAGAAGGGTATCCGAGCTAGCAGCCCGGTCCAGTAAGGAACCGTACTGCATCATCCTTCCAAACAAGGTAATTCTGAGGCCTTCACCAATAGCAACGCCCAAGGTAATTTCAAAATTTCACCTTAACTGAGAGGCAGTGCTACCTAGCTTTACATCACCGCCTGTGCAGGAAGAAGAACTGGACCTCAGACCTCTGGACATGGTCAACCTTTTCTCAATTTACCTGCATCGTTCTCAACAAGTGCGCAAAACGAATTCCCTTTTCGTCTTACCATCTGGGTCTAAAAAAGGACAAGCCGCTTCAACAAGAATAATCTCGACCTGGATCACCAAAGTAATAAAACTCACGTACGAGAAACAAGGGCTGACGCCTCCTCAGGCAACTAGAGCTCACTCTACCAGAGGGGTGGCAGCCTCCTGGGCAGCATTTGCCAAAATACCAATATGCAAGACGGCCAGTTGGAGTTCCTGCAAGACCTTCGCAAAGCATTACAATCTAGACGTGACGTCATCTAAGGCGTCTAGTTTCGGAAATGCCGTGGTATCTGCTCCTTTTCAGGCAAAATAAAGAAAGATTCACTTAAGCAGCATTTATAGTTGTCGTCCGAGTCTTATATACATTTTCCCGCCCTAGGGTGCTAAATTAAATCCCATGATGTGCTGACGGGAGGACTGGCCAGGAAAACGGAAAATTGTTATTCTTACCTACGGTAATTTTCCTTTCCTGGCCTGTCCTCACGTCAGCACAGCCTTTCCCTCCCTATAGTCTGTCGTCCGCCAAATTAGTGGAACAAGGACTGGGAGGAGGGGCCCCCTACTTATTAGCTAGAAGAAGGTGGTACTGGTGGACCGGAGGAGGGGATTAACCCATGATGTGCTGACGTGAGGACAGGCCAGGAAAGGAAAATTACCGTAGGTAAGAATAACAATTTTCCGTTTTTTTTCCTCAGTTTAGGCCGATACGTATTCTTCTACATATTTTTGGCAAAATAGAGAATGGAATTATGGCATTTTTTTTTATTTTTTTTTTTACTAGTAATGGCAGCAATCAGCAATTTTTTTTATTGTGACCGTGACATTGCGGCGGACACATCAGACACTTTTGACATGTTTTTGGGACCAGTCACATTTACACAGTGATTAGTGCTATAAAACTGCACTGATTGCTGTGTAAATGTGACTGGCAGGGAAGGGGTTAACACTAGGGAGGGGGACTCACAAGGGGAGGAAATCGATGTGTGTTCCTCTGTACTGGGAACACACATCTGTCTCCTCACCGCAGACAGGACATGCATCTGTGTGTTTCCACACACAGATCCATGGTCCTGTTGTAAATTGCGGGCAATCGCGGGTGCCCGGCGGACATCGCGGCTTCTGGGCACGCACACCGGGTCCCTAACCACCCGAGAAGGCTAGGACATCATATGACGTCCAGTCTGAGGGACGGAGGGTTCCCGCTGATGTCATTTTATTATGACTTGGTAGGGAACGGGTTAACCTACATGGTTAAGGAGAGATTTGCAGAAAAGCGGGTGCTAAAGTCGCATGCGCGCCATAGGCAACAGCGGAGGCGCACTAAGCGCGGTGGCTCTTGAATGGGAGCCTGACTTACTCAAGGATGATTGCTAAGACCAAGACCTTATGGACAAATGCTGTGAGATGGATCATGAGCTATAGCACCTTTTAGAGTACTTGTGGGATGTAGAGTTTTAGGATGCAGTGTAAATCAATTGTAATATCCTGTCCTCTGTCTTGGCCTCTAGAAATGTGTCTATGCTGGTTAATGGCCATAAAGCAAAATACAGCTGATAAAAGAGAAGAATATTTCTCAGTTAGTCTAATGGGTCCTTTTTAGTGCACTGCTTAGTTGCTTTGCACCATTACAGGTTTCATCAGCAATAGTGTTGCTCATGAATATTCGCATTGCGAATATTCGCTACGAATATTGCATATTCGAGTATTCGCGAATAACACGAATATCGCGGCGAATATTCGCTATTTCGAATATTCGAATGTTTACAATTTTTTTTTTAGAACAGATCACATCCTAGAGATCCCCATCGACGTCTAAAAGCATTGCTGGTATGATTAGAGACCTTGGGCCGAGTAGCTGCAGCGCTCATTTTATATTGCCGAAAAATCGCAATGCGATTATTCGGCAATAGCGATATCGCGCGATTATTTTATATTGTAATATATCACGAATATTCTGAGCCAATCAGAGTGCTCCATTCCGCATTTCTCGAAATTTCGCAATTATTTTATATTGTAATATGTCACGAATATTCTGAGCCAATCAGAGTGCTCCATTCCGCATTTCTCGAATATTCGCAATTATTTTATATTGTAATATATCACGAATATTCTGAGCCAATCAGAGTGCTCCTTCCGCATTTCTCGAATATTCGCAATTATTGTGTATTGTAATATATCACGAATATTCTGAGCCAATCAGAGTGCTCCTACCGCATTTGCCGAATATTCGCAATTATTGTGTATTGTAATATATCACGAATATTCTGAGCCAATCAGAGTGCTCCTTCCGCATTTCTCGAATATTCGCAATTATTTTATATTGTAATATATCACGAATATTCTGAGCCAATCAGAGTGCTCCTTCCGCATTTCTCGAATATTCGCAATTATTTTGTATTGTAAAATATCACGAATATTCTGAGCCATTCAGAGTGCTCCATTCCGCATTTCTCGAAATTTCGCATTCGCAATTCGCATTCGCATTCGCAATAGCGAAAATTCGCAATAGCGAAAATTCGCAATAGCGAAAATTCGCAATAATTTCATTTCCAAAAAATATCACGAATATTCGTATTTAGCGAATATATCTCGAATATTCGACTATATATTCGAGATATATCGCGAAATCGAATATGGCATATTCTGCTCAACACTAATCAGCAACAGTTATGCATTGCATAGTTTTATTTCACAGGTCAGAAACTTAACAGTCATTTCTGTTTTATTTGCATCATTACTCTCTTTTACGCTTAGACCTTCATCAGTGGCATAATTAGAACTTTCTAAAGGCTAAGAAAAGAAAGAACCAATTAAAGGTACCACTGACCCCTGGCTGGAGCCCTTCCCTCTGAGGCCGATGTCAAAAGTGTGAGTAGCTTTATATTATTGTTTTTTATTTATTCATTTTTTTTGTAAACCCCTATTGGGGGTCTTTAGTGAGATACCATGGGCCAGATTCAGATACATTTGCGTATCTTTAGAGCGGCGTAGCGTATCTTCTTTACGTTACGCCGCCACAACTTAGAGAGGCAAGTACTGTATTCAAAAAGCACTTGCGTCCTTAGTTACGGCGGCGTAGCGTAAATAGGCCGGTGTAAGCCCACGTAATTCAAAGTAGGTGGAAGGTGGGCGTGATACATGTTAATGACCCGTGACCCCATGTAAATGAGGTGCCGAACAAACGGCGCATGCGCCGTTCGTGGACGTATCCCAGTGCGCATGCTCTGAATCACGTCGCAAATACGCAATGCTTTCGGCGTGAATGTAACTTACGCACAGCCCTATACACGTACGACTTACGCAAACGACATAAACTACGGAAAATTTGACGCTGGTCCAACGTCCATACTTAACATTGCCTGCTCCTCATATAGCAGGGGTAACTTTACGCCGGTCATACGCCTTACGTAAACGACGTATATCAATGCGCCGGGCGCAACTACGTTTCTGAATCGGCATTTCTAGCTCATTTGCATGGAATGGGAACGTCTACGACTGAAGCCATATTTTTCAGCGTATCTTGCTTTCAGAATTGGCGTAAAGATGCGACGGCGCACATTTGAATTTACGGCGGCGTATCAGGAGATACGCCGGCATAGATTCTTTCTAAATCTGGCCCCATAAGTCTAAACAGACCTCGAATGTGAATGACACATTTACCTGCCCCTTCCCAATTTTTCCCAATTTTTCATCCTGGCAGATCCCACACAGCAGCTAGTGGGAGGGGTAAACCAGCAGAGTTGCAGGGAATGGGGGGTGGGGCATCTTAGAGGAAGGCCACGTACACACGATCAGACCGGTCCGATGAAACTGGTCTGAAGACCAGTTTTATCGGACCAAATTGATCGTGTGTACAGCCCATCGGACCGCTGTCCGTCGGACCAAAGTTTTAAAACATGCTTTAAAATCTGTCCGACGGACCAAAACTATGGTTAGTACACAAAAGCATCAGACCAAAAACCCGCGCATGCTCAGAATCAAGTCGACGCATGCTTGGAAGCATTGAACTTTGTTTTTTCAGCAAGTCGTTGTGTTCTACGTCACTGCGTTCTGGCCCGATGGGATTTTGGACTGATGGTGTGTAAGCACATCAGACCATCAGACCACTTCAGCGTGGTCTGATGAAAACGGTCCGTCGGACCAGTCTCATTGGACCAGTCTGATCGTGTGTACGTGGCCTAAGGGGCTGGGAAAGAGCACAGGGTGAGCCAGAGATTTAACGGGGGCAGCAGAAAGAAGCTGGATAGGAGTGAGGCGCGGCAGCATATAGAACAACTTCTTTCCATTTTCCTCCTGAAGCCTGCTTATCCTCCTCTCCAGCAGCTGCAGGAGAGTTTGATTCCTCTATATGCAGCATCCCCCGCAACTCCTCCTATCCAGGTGTATGGGGACTGTATGGGCCCCTGCAGTATGGCACTAGTTCACAATTCTCAATTGTGACCCTTGTATGTATGCCCCTGACTTACAGCTAAACTGGCAAACCTCTAAACAGTTGTATGCCTTCAGATATTGTTTTTGGAGGTCTCTGCCAGGTTGTGAGTCAGAAATATGTTACCTCACCACCTGTTTTAACTCCATAAATTCCAGAGCATTTGTGGCGCATCCCCATTCACTTGAATAGGTCATGTTCAGTGGGCTTACCACATTTGGATCACCTTTCAGAAGCATTTGAGAAGCGGTGAGGAGCTTATTGCTTGACGAACATGACACAAGCAATCTTATTGGCTTAGGATGCTAAGCAAAGCACTGTGACCATGGAGGCGCTAAAATCACAGCCAGGGATGGACTGTCCATTGGGCCTACAGGGAGTTTCCCGGTGGGCCGATGGCTCAGTGGGCTGGCTTTAGTGACAGCAGACCGCTGCCCCCCTCCGCTCCTCTGTTTCTCCCTCCCTGCAGCGCTCACCTGGGAGGAACAGAGAAGCAGGGGTAGGAGCAGGGACGACGACAGAGGAGCATGGGGGAGAGGACAGACAGCTGACTCAACAGCTATGGCCTGGAAGTTTATCACTTCTGCCCAATCTTGTCCAAAAAGGGGGGGCACCAAACTGATTCTTTGCCCCAGGTGAAATAATGTCTAGCTTCCCCACTGGTACTGCCTATAAGAGTACCACTACCAGTCGTTCTATTCTAATAAAGTAGAATGGCTAGTGGCTAGTGAAGTGGGAGAGAGGGCTTGGGTGGCCAGGGGGGGGGTGGGAGTTGTCCGGCCGCCATGGGAGAGACCTGTCAAAGTGGGCCAGTCTGGATGAAGTCCAGGGCCAAATTTTTGTCCCAGTCCAGCCCTGATCACAGCTCAAACACATTTTTAACACCCACTAATGGCAAGTGATAGTTTTTGCTGCAGACACAAAGAATAGTGTGAAAGAACCCTAAGTTTTAAGGAAGCCTTAACTGTACATTTTGGTCTAACATTAGTCTCTATCTGTTGCAAATCAGCTTCATCTTGAGAGTCTATATCTAGTGATTACTGCTGAGGCAGGTTGCTGTATGCGGTCACAGCTTATGCAGAAATCAAGTGTTTGTGCGGGGCAGCAGTCAAATACAATCTATAACCGCACAGCAATATCATCAACAGTAATAATTCTAGTAACAGCAGTTCTTTTCCTTTCACTAGCACAATCAGTAGATAGAAACTTCACAGCACGTACAGCTTTCCAAAGTGTAGAAAGAATTGCTTCTAATGAGTGAGAACAGACACATGAGACTTAGGCCTCATGCACATTTGAGCTCAAAAAAGCCTGTTTTACACGCATTCAACATTTATTTCTACCTTTAAACAGCCCACACATTTGTCTGTGCACACATAGGCATTTACAGGAGTTTAGAGGCATTTGGAGGCAGAAAAAAACCCATCATTTGTGCTTTCAAGAGGGAGTGTTTTGGCAGAAGAAACACCTGATGCTCCTAGACATGGGTAAATATATCTAAATATGTTTTAACATACCATAGCGCTAGACACCTTTAGTGCTTGAGCAATGTTCTGGCCAATGAAATGAATAAATGCTCAAGTGCTTGACATGCTTTGGGGTAGTTTTGAAGCTGCTTTTATCCTCCTAGGGAAAACCATTTATAAGAGTGCCAGTGCGCATGAGGCCCAATTCAACAGACCTTAATACAATCCACAGTTGCTCGAAAGACTGACAGGTGTTCTGATTGCTCAACAGGTTCATATTGCACTGCTCAATTATCCCCCATCAGGTTTGCTATTCCCCAATGCAGTGTTTGCCTTACTTTGTTATTTTGGCAGCCAAAATCACTATTGTGGAGGACATGGAGGCAGGGGCGGACTGACAACTCATGGGACCCCGGGGCAATAGAAAATTATGGGGGCCCCCCAGGCTTACAGGGGGGCCACCAAGCCAGAAGTAAGTAACAAATAAAGCATACAGGCATACCCCACTTGTATTACAGCCTGGTAATAAAACCTGGAGGTTCATTGGTTTCTGTGCAGAAGTGAGCCTGATTTTGCGCTTTCCAGCTTTAGTAAATAAACATCATTGTGTACTTAAAAGTGGGGTATCCCTGCATAGAGTACAGCAGTCATATGAGCACCATGATCACATTAGTGTCCTCCCTTACATTAAAGTCCCAACATTCTGCCTATACATCACAGTCCGCAGAGTTCCACTTTATGGCAGAGCCCCTCCAGTGTGCCACCCTATGGCAGAGCCCCCCCAGTGTGCCACTCTATGGCAGAGCCCCCCCAGTGTGCCACCCTATGGCAGAGCCCCCCAGTGTGCCACCCTATGGCAGAGCCCCCCAAGTTGCCTTAACCTCCCTGGCGGTATGATTCTTTCTGATTTTAGGTGCTGAAAGCGGTACCATTATTTGCATGGAAATTTGGCATTTTATACGGTAGGCCTGTAATTCTTAGGAATAACTCACTTAAATCTGACCAAACAAGAGTCTAATAGGCATCCCGGGTATGATTTTTTTTTTTAAGAAAATTATAAATTATAATATAATAAATAATTATAAATAACTATAACAAATAATAATATAATTATAATAACAATTATTCAATAATGTAATCAACTCAAAATCACTGAAATTTGCTCAGTTGCAGAATTGTCACTGTCATTACTTTTATTTTTTTATGACAAATTACCCCACAAATCGCTATCGCTCAATTCTGCAAGTGATTATAATTTATTATCGCTGTTGATCGCTTGATCTAAAACTATTTTTGACATAAAGGGACACTTTTGGTTGCTATGGACAATCTACATTTTGCAGGCAGAAATAACAGTTTTTATTATATAAAAGAACATGCAGGGCACAGGGCAGACCACTAGTTCCAAGTATCTTTAATGGGGGTACTTTTTCTACATAAAAAATACATATGTCAATGGTCACAAAAATGTGTCAAAAGTGTCCGATCTGTCCGCCGCAATGTCACAATATCGCTAAAAATCACTGATCAACGCCATTACTAATAAAATAAATATATATTAAAAATGCCATAAATCTTTCCCATAGTTTGTAGATGCTATAACTTTTGCGCAAACCAATCAATATACTCTTATTGTGATTTTGTTTACCAGAAATATATGTAGAAGAATACATATCAGCCTAAACTGATGAAGAAATTTGTTTTTGTTTTAATTTGGAGGATATTTATTATAACAAAAAGTAAAAAATATATAATTATTTTCAAAATTGACGCACTTTTATGTTTATAGCGCAAAAAATTAAAAACACAGAGGTGATCAAATAGCACCAAAAGAAAGTTATCTTTGTGGGGTAAAAGTAAACACATTTAGTTTGGGTACAGCATTGCATGACCGTGCAATTGTCAGTTAAAGCGGCGCAGTGCCAAATTGTAAAAAGTGCTCTGGTCAGGAAGGGGGTAAAATCTTACGGGCCTGAAGTGGTTAATCTAAAATGCAGAAAATTGAAAACTTTATTGGAATATTTTAATGCCAGGGATATTTTTAAGGCAATCATCTCTAAATCATGGCATTGTCCATGAAAATGTTAACTGAACAAGAAAGGGAAAACACTGGCAAAAATATTTTTACATAAAACAAAACAATTTATTCTACCATTAGGCAGAAGGCTCAATTCACAAAGCTTTAACACAAGACTAAAGTACTCTATTTAATCCAAGTACTGTAACTGTGCATTTTTTTCTTATTGGGTTTTCGAACTAAAGATTTGTATCCTGGTCTCTTAGCTTTGTGAATTAAAGGAGTTGTAAAGGAAAAAAAAGTGTTCACCTTAATGCAATCTATGCATTAAGGTGAAAAAACATCTGATGATGCAAGCCCCCCGACCCCCTGAGCCCCCGTTTTACTTACCTGACCCTTTGAAAGTCACACACTTGGTCCTAAGATCCTCTTCGCCGTTCAGCCTGGCCGCTGATCGGATAGAGCGGATTAATTGAGAGCAGCGCAGCCATTGGCTGGCGCTGCTGTCAATCACATCCAGTGACACGGGGCCAAGTGATACAGTGAGTGGCTATGGCCACTCGCTGTATCACGGGAGCGCACTCACAAGGACTCATCACCATGCAAGCTCTCTCGCATGAATGTGATGAGTTCTTGCTGGGAGGACCAGAGACAGCCGCCGAGGGACCCCAGAAGACATGGATCGGGGGCCACTCTGTGCAAAACTAACTGCATAGTGGAGGTAAGTATAACATGTTTTTCTATTTTCATTTTATGGTAAACAAAAACTCTGAATCCAATCCACCAAGAAGTTTATTCCTTCACCTCAAAATGAAAAGGGACTTATCCCAAATAAATGTCCCCTAGATATAGTATAATGGAAAGTCTAACAATTTTTCCACAATACGATCCAACAGATCAGAATAAGTCCAATAGCTCAAATGAATCCCGAGCAGAGCACACACAACAAAGGTAAAAGCTCAAAAGAGAAGAGAGTAGCTCATAGTTTTGTTATTTAAAAAAAATACTAAAATCAGTACAAAATCCACTCATTTGTATGCAATGTGTTTTATGAAAGTGAAGGTCCTCTCTCAATAACATGCTATCCTCTCAGCTTTTTTTGCAACCAAACCATCCTTTGTTTGAATGCATGATGATGACTTTTCCTCTGGCTCAAAACATTGACCCACCAGAGGCTTAATCATGGACACAGTGAGAAGACATTAACCATCAGCTCTATAGGAAAGGAATTTACTAAAAAGAAATACATAAGAGAAGGATGAAATCACTATGAAGATAACTTATGTTGAAGATTTGCATGAAAAAGGAGACCTTCACACACTCAGTAATGGAGATTCCTTATCTTACCTGCTAAAGCGTACTTTTGATAAATCAAGTAATACACACTGTGCAATGTATTAACAAGCATATATACAAGATGAAAAGACAGGTAAACCCAATATTAAATAGGGTTTTTGTCCTGTGCTAAATCCTTTACAACTTTATAAGCGATTTGTCTGGTAAAAGTTGAGAGAACTTTACTCTGGACCTCCAACGCAAACATAATGGCTACCCCAACTTGGGAGCTTGAAAGTGCAACATGCAGCATGGAGGGGAGCTGGTAATTGCTCCAAATGCCCACTTTGCTAATTTTCTAATTTGATATGTAGGGTGGTTAGGATTTGTTCAAACTTCTCCCTACTAATTTCGAAGAGTATGCTTTATGCAGGACAAATAAAAACAAGTCTACTTCAATTCCATTTCCATAACTAAGGTGAGCTTTACTCTTTTAGGAAAATTGTCATGTTCTACTTGAAAAGACGAAGAAGAATTGGCAAAATAGAACTTCTAGAAATAAAGAGAGTTGATGAAAATATGTGGTATATTGGTTTAATGTTATTGATTTGCTGATTACACTGGAAGTCGAAATTAACATTTGCAATTTTACAGATAGCACTAGTGACTTTATGTGAGAGAGGGACTAAATAAAACCCCCTTTAGATTCCCTAGTAGACATCAACTGATTTAAAAGTATAAAAGAGTATAAAATTGAATAAGGAGCCTGCCTGGGGTTTGCATGTTCCCCCTGTGCCTCTGTGGGCTTACTCTGAGTACTCTGGTTTCCACCCACACATCAGACATGCTGGCAAATTAATTGGCTCCTGTCTAAATTGATCCTAGTATAAGTATGTATGAATGTGAGTTAGGGACATTAGATTGTAAGATGCTTGAGGGCAGGGACTGATGTGAAGGTACAATATATGCATAACATTTATGGCACTATATAAGTATCTGTAATACATATTAAATAAATAAGGAGCCAATCAATCCTTTACATCTTTATCCACATAAATCTAAGGCATCATTTTTAAACAGGCCTGGGTTTGCATCTATTGTAATTGTTTATAATAGGCATAAAAATAAAGACTTGGCAAAAAGTATTACTTGATGCGTAGTCTCTGCTTTGTTGTCTGTGAGCTTACAAAGTACCTGTAGTATGGAGCTTCCTGTGAAAGCTAAGGCCCTACATTGCACTAGACATGTGCATTCGTTTTAGTCCGAATGCATTTTCGTCTGAATTTCAGGTATTTTCGTTATCGTTTTACCAAACGATAACAAAAGCACAGAAAACGAAAAACGAAAGATCCGACATAAACAAATGCTTTATTTTTGTTTTCGTTGCGGTCGAATGTGCCTAACCTTAACCCTATTAGTCCAATATTATTCTACATAGAGAGAAAAGATTCGACATAGAGAAACATGAAGAGTCAATTTTTTTTTTTAAGATTCTATCGAATATTTTTTTTTCTTTTTTTTTTAGAACATTCGACAGACACCATAAGCCTTCAATGACAGATTCGACATAGAGATACATGAAGATTTGACATAGAGAGACATGAAGATTCGACATAGAGAGAAATGAAGAGTCAATTTTTTTTTTAAAGATTCTATCGAATATTTTTTTTTTCTTATAACATTCGACAGACACCATAAGCCTTCAATGACATATTCGACCTTAATTTGGATTTTCGGACAAATGCATTTTTTTTTAACGAAAAACTAAATAAATAAAAACGAATTTCGGGAGTAACTAAATAAATGTATTTTTCGGACGAAAACGAAATTACAAAACAAAATATTTCAGTGTGCACATGTCTACATTGCACTACTATTTTATATGCATTTCTTGTTGTTGTTCATTTTATTAAATCTTCTGCCTCATGAAAAGTGTTGCAAAAAATGTAAAAAATTACTTTACAAATAAAAAATTTAAAAATAATTTTCAAATACATTATTTCACTATTATGTTTAAATGAAAAACCTGCCAAAACATTGTGAAAGGCTAAGAACTGAGACAGGAAGTAGGGGAAAATCTCAGACACAGACCTTGAATAAAACAGTTTCTCTTAGTAAAAGTAGAAAAAGGTAAGACTCTTTCTCAAATTTCTCAAATACTGCTTGAGGAAATTCCCCTACCTTTAGATTTTAGTGATCACAGAGGTTCTAACTCTACCACACTTCTGGACATTAGGCATTATGCCTTGTACACACGACCTGAATTTTCGATGAAAAAAGGTCAGATGGAATTTCATCGGATATCCCGACGGAGTGTCAGACATTTTTTTTTGTCTGAGTTTAGAAATAGAACATGTTTTATTTTTTTCCGATCGGAAATTCTGATCGTCTGTGTGGAACTCAGACGGAGAAAAAAACACACATGCTCAGAATCAAGTCGACGTATGCTCGGAAGCATTGAACTTCATTTTCTCGGCTCATTGTAGTGTTTTACTTCACCGCGTTTTGGACGGCTGGAATTTGGTCTGACAGTGTGTATACAAGACAGCTTGAACAGAATTCCGACAGAAAATTCCATCGGATTTTATCCCACCGGAAATTCCGATCGTGTGTACAAGGCATAAAAGTAGGGGGACACTGGTACAAACCTATAATAAACTGTTTTGCACATATTTCTCTCTGGGTGGCCTTGTCCATGTGCACCTTTCCTTTTGCTACATTTGTATCTGAGTGATTGTTATTTTTGCTTTGTTGGATCATTTTTACGTCCTCAATTATTCATCCTTTGTGGCGCTCATTTTTTTAGTCTTCATGAAGGTCCTTCTTTGGGTAGAGGGTAATCCTGATTCATAAGCAGGCAAGTCACTCTGGTTGACACCCAAAAATATCCAGTCTCAAACTACACAGATACTACAGTAGGTGCTTGATGTTACTTATTTTGAATACCATACAACTAATACAATTTTAAAAGCCTGGCTATGCCTTGGATCCAGATTTAATCGAACAAGGGTCCCTACTCATTCATTGTAGTACTCTCCACTCCTTTTTTTGGTTTGGTAATTTTGTGAACTGTAATGAAGCTGTAAGCACATAAAGAGATAATGGCCATGGCTGAACACAAAGCAACATCTGGCCAATAGAAGAACCAACAGAAGAGCACATAGATGGAGATATTGTAGGGACTTATCTAAAAGAAACCAGCATGGAGAAGGAGGAAGTGTTGGGTATATATAAGGAAAACTTTAGGAGAATATGGCAAAAACAAGCACCAGCTGGAGATCATTACAACAAGCAGAAGCTTGTTAACACCAGTCATAACAGTAAGAAACAAACTCCAGGAGCAGCCAGAATAGCTCAAGGGCTAAACAACCAAGATCCTTAAACATTTTCATAGCAGCGGGGCATTACACTTTTGTAGTGTGTGAATTCTGTTGGATGTGATTGTCATAAGGAACACAAATAGCAAACAATGCAACTCACTGTACTAATATTCCTATCAAATTATCACATTCTACAAACAGATCTTTTAAACTTGGGAGTGTTAGTATTCTTTTCCATGTCTATATTTATGACATTGAGATGATGTCATCAAAATGGTAAAGATCAGAAAAATGAACAAAAAAAAAGAATGTGAAATCATAAATGAGATAGAATAGTGGAAACAATTGAGACAATGGCTATATAAAGGGTGGAGTCGCAATAAATGTGGTCAATGGCTATAAAATTAGTTGCAGTAAAATGTTATCCTTAAAGGGGTTGTAAAGACAAAAATATTTTCCTCTTAAACTAAAGTCTGACAGTAGCTGATAAAGTAAAAAGTAATGTTTTGCATTATTACTAGTTTGATACCTGTTGAAATCAAGCTGTTTTATTCACCTCCGTCACTCCTGAATCATTATTCTGACTGACTTCCTGGTTTGTGGTCCACATTCATTCTTGCTACACCACGGCCTAATGGGAACTACAGTTCCCATTAGGCTTAGCCTCCATGCCTGTGAGGGATAAGAGAGCATCTTCATGCAGGACTGTAGTCATAGGGAGGGGGTGAGCACATTCTGCTTTACACCATGCAAAACAGCTCAGGTGCTGGTGGAAAGCAAGAAGAGGAGAGACAGGAAATGGCATTTTGAAACCTGGATTACTGTATTTTGGAGGTCAAAAGGAAAAACTAGGTAAGTGATATTTAAATGCTCTAGCTTACAGCAATCAATTGAGCTAATAAAAAACGAACCTTTAGTGTTCCTTTAATCTTAAAAACACGATCTCTGCAGGGAATGGTGCATTCATCGCTAGAGGGAGCAGGGGGCATCATCTGGAAGATTTCCTTCAATTACTGAGTATTGCAGGTACTTTTAAATAAAAATAAATATTTTTAAAACATACTGGGGGGCATTTACTAAAACTGGAGAGTGTAACATCTGCTACAGCTCTGCATAGAAACCAATCAGCTTCCATGTTTTATTGTCAAAGCTCAATTCAACAAGCTGAAGATAGACTACTATGGCTACTATGCACAGCTGCACCAGAGTTGTCCAATTTTAGTAAATATCCCCCACTGTATAAGTATGACTATTGTATTTCACTAGTGTAGGCTATTTTCTAAAAAAGCTAAAGCCAAACTCTATTCAGATATGAAGACACAATGTAATTCCGACTGCATAACAAACATATACGGCGTACTAGTACGTGATCTAGCACAGTGTTGCACGACTGCGCAATTGTCAGTTAACCATTTTAAAACCAGGCACTTTCCCACCTTCCTGCCCGGGACAATTTTTAGCTTTCAGCGCTGTCGTACTTTGAATGACGATTGCATTGTCATGCGACGCTGTACCCAATATACATTTTTATAATTTTATTCCTGCTGGCATTGGCAGGCCCCCCTCTGGGTTGTCCCGCCCATTGCCGAGATGCCGTTGTGTGCCTGTGTCTTTGGAGCGCATGACACCGCTCCACTTGCAATGCGCTGTGTTGCGGCCTCTGACCCCCATTGTGGTCCGGTCTTGACACCACACACACTGGTGGCCAACGAATCAAGGTAGGTATTTGCCATACCCTCCGGTCTCAGTTTGAAACCCTTGGTCTGTACTAGACATGTGCATTCGTTTTCGTTAGAATGCATTTTCGTCCGAAAATCTGTTTTTTTCATTATCGTTTTAACAAACGATAACGAAAGTGCAAGAAGCGAAAACCGAAAGATCCGACATAAAAAATGCTTTATTTTCGTTTTCGTTGCGGTAGAGAGATTCAACATTATAGGGAAAAGATTCGACATCATAGAGAAAAGATTCGACATTATAGAGAAAAGATTCGACACTATAGAAATAATAGATTCGACATTACAGAGAATAGATTTCAATTTATGAGAAAATAGATTCGACATTATAGAGAATAGATTCGACATTATTACTAGTCATACAACATTAGAATTCTTGTAGGCGGAATATTCGAACGGAAATGTACGATTCGATGTGAAGATTCGACGCACCGTCGAATATTCTTTGACCATTCGGCATCAACCAAAAAGATTCGACGTTCCGTCGAATATTCTTTGACCATTCGGCAGAAACCAAGTATTATTGGATTTTCGGACGAAAGCTATTCCCCAACGAAAAACAAAATAAATCAAAACGATTTTCGGGAGTAACTAAATAAATGTATTTTCCAAACGGAAACGAAAAAACGAAACAAAATATTCCAGTCTGCACATGTCTAGTCTGTACCCATGCGGCTCAAGACCTATGGGCCTCTCAAAGACTCAGAATTAATATAGACACACCTTCTATCCTCCTTGGCTCCTTTAGATACTGTATATCTTCTCACTGAAGGGAACCATCAGACCCTTACAAGTTATGCTAGTTTGACCAATAGACACACCAGTGTTTTTCAACCTTTTTTCAACCAAGGCACCCTTTAAAATCTGTCAGAATCTCAAGGCTCACCAAACCAAAAGTGTGAAAAAAATGTTTTATGCCACATGCTATTTGCACAGTGGTTTTGCAAACACATTTATTTTTGTAAAAAATTCACTTCAATGAATTAAAAAAAACACAATATATACCCCAATTTTTGGGTATAGTGTGAAAGATTGAAGTATACAGTTATCATTATCAATAATAACCCACATAGCCCTTGCATATTATATTACATTTAAAAAAAAAATCACCATGCCTGCAATGAAAAGTGAGGCAATGAAAGTGCCAACAAGTGTTATATAGTTTTTTTTTTTTTTAAACACCATGCCTGCAATAAAACTATCATACATTGAAAATGACAGGTACAAGTACTGTACCTGTGTCTCCTCACTGTTTTGTTTCCTCACTGTCCTTTCACCTCTAGTCGTGGTGTTCTTCTATTCCTCCCCTCAGTAAAACGCCAGCCAGCATCTACTCACCCGCGGCTCACACGTCATAGATATCAGTGCGTGCGCCCAAACCACCTATAGCAACCGATGACGTAATCGGTTGGCAAGATGCGGTCGGAGGGCCCGCACAGCCAGCACAGCTTCCCGAGTGCCTGTGGCAGCGGGAAGTGAGCTTTACACAGCGGACCGACACCACTGTAATAACAAATATTAACCAAGTGGCCAGCAGTTAAAACATCAGATAGCTGCCTATATTGGGGGTCATTTTGCCGCGGCACAACTGGGGACTCTTCGCGGCACACAAGAAAAGTTGAGAAAAGTTGTATTACACAGATGACAGTACATTCTAGGAATGTAAGGCTATATATAATGTATATTCTAAATGGCTGATGATGTAGAAGATATATATATATATATGTGTGTGTGATCTGTTATTACGCTACTTTTTTAATATATTTTAGGTCAAATTATCCTTGGTGCCTCCCAATTGTGGCCCCTCTCTAGGTCAACCTCCATAGAGTCATCCTTTGTCTGGGGGGGGGGGGAGTTGGGTGACCACCTCTTCATCTTGTATGTCCGGCTACAGGTCTTCTGTTTTTTACCTATGCATGAAGTCACAAGATACAAATGGTATGTGATTTTCACTAATGTTGAATTTACCTTGTTCTGTAGATGGTGGAACTCTTTTCAGTTTTAGTAAATCAACCCCATTGTGTTTTAACGCTGTTACACTATAACTAATTAACCACCTTTCTCATGTGTCATACTCTCCACTAAAAAGACACCTGAATAGTATTTTTCACATTGCTTTGAGACTTGCAGACAGTCATGTTATATCTAGTATAGAAACTGTACAGTACTACTTCTACATTCTGCATTGATGCTACTAGATGCCTCCACATCCACCACCACCAAATACTGTATCTATCACTACACTAAAACATTAGCTAGGCATGCATTTAACTCTTTTGATCATCCTTGATTTTAACCCCTTTCCTGCCAGTGTCATTAATACAGTGACAGTGCATATTTTAAGCACTAATAATGTCACTGGTCCCTAAAAAAGTGTCAAAAGTCTCAGTTAGGTGTCTTAATATGATTCCACTGCAATCACGCAGTCCCTCTATAAATCGCTTATCGCTTCCATTTCTAGTAAAAAACAAAGAATACAAATATCTCATAGTTTTTATACGCTATAACTTTTTCAAACTTTGACTCATCAGTCACGAAACATGCACAAAAACATAGGAACTGCTCATTTACTTTCCATTTACTTAATTGATTAAAAATAAACTATTATTAACACTTCTATTTCTAAAAGCATCAACAATGTCATAACAATCAACACTATTAGTCATATGATAAAGAGAGAAAGAAGCTAATGACAATATTCTTCGGTAAACTAATCTGAGTAAAGCCTGATACACACGATTGGATTTCAAATCTGACAACTACATACTCTTTAGCACCACCCTTTAGGCAACTTCTGTTAATATTGTCTGATGGTTAGCATTGGTTCGGAGCATGCGTGTTTGTACTTTGGATTTTAAGCCGAGAGACTTGTGTACACGCGATCAGATAATCTGACAGAACACATTTGTTGTCAAAAAATTTGAGAGCATGACCATCCAACATTTGTTGTTGGAAATTCCAACAACAATTGTCCGATGGACGGTCGGATTATCTGACAAAACATGTCCATCACACAATTGTTGTCGAAATATCCGATCATGTGTACGGGCCTTAACCCCCTGAGCGGTATTCCCGAGTCTGGCTTGGGGTGGAATTTCAGAACCCCGCCAGAGCCAGACTTGGGATCGCCTTGCAGTGTCCACAGGCAGGGAATTACTTACCTTGTCCCTGGATCCAGTGATGCTACCCCGCAGTGTGATCGAGCTGCCTCCTCGCTCAATTCACACAGTGCCCATGTGCCGCCGATCTCCGTTCCCTGAGACGTTACAACGCATGTGGGCGGAGATCGGCGCCATATTCCAAAAAGTAAATACACACAATACATACAGTATACTGTAATCTTATAGATTACAGTATTGTATGAAATAATTACACATCCCCTTTGTCCCTAGTGGTTTGCCCAGTGTTCTGCATGCACTTTTATATAATAAAAACTGTTCTTTCTGCCTGGAAACTGAAGATTGTCCATAGCAACCAAAAAGTGTCCCTTTACATCAAAAGTGGTTTTAGACCATCTACAAAACAGCGATAATAAATTAGAATCACTTACAGAATTGAGCGATAGCGATTTGTGGGGAAATGACAGCGACAATTCTGCAACTGAACACATTTCAGTGTTTTTGATTTGATTACATTATTGAATATTTTTTAATATAATTACATTATTATTTGTTACAATTATTTATAGTTATTTATTATATTATAATTTATGATTTTGTGTTTAAAACTTTATCATACCCAGGATGTCTACTAGACTCTGGTTTGGACAGATTTAAGTGAGTTATTCCTAAGAATTACAAGCCTACAATATAAAATGCCAAATTTTCATGCAAAATAATGGTACCGCTTTCAGCACCTAAAATCTGAAATAATCATACCGCCAGGGAGGTTAAGAATCATTCATTTATAATGTTTGCTGTTTTTGTATTGAAAAAATCTGGTATCTTACAATATACATGCTTTAAAAAAAAGAAACATGCATTAAAGTTATGCCACAAAGTAAAAATAAAAAGTAATATTCGTCTATTCAAACTTGTTCTGTGTGTCCTACCAACAGTTCTATTTTTCTATCTATCAAGACTATCCATGAGTTTAGCATCTTTTATATGTGCATAGAAATTACATTTAGTCAGCTCATTTAGCTGTTTAAATTTTAATGCAATCAAGCGTCTAATGGGGGCCAGCATGGACCAATAAGCATTTGGATGTCTTGTCAGTTTATAGGACAGATCTGCACTGTCACAAAAAACACCATTTTGTTTATCTGCTCATCACAACAAAACATTGTTGAAATGCACAATGCACAATCCCTAATCGAGTTGGGATTTCAGAGGACCTTAGAAGAATATTAATTAATTATTTAAAATTGAAAATACTAGAAAAGATTTCAAAAGAATGTATACACATTTGGGTTTTTGTTGTGTCATAAACAATTGCTGTCAATTCTAATTTTGTTAAGGACCATATATTTTTAAAGTACTACTGGAAAAATATTTTGTAAACACATCACAAAACAATAAAACTTTCTGACAAATGTAAAATGTACATAGCATAGTTATAAAAAAAAAAAATGAAAAAAACACAATATGCCAACCTCAGATCCTCCTCCCAAATATGAAAATGGGCTAAAGGACGTATACTCGTGTTTTGGCTACTCAGGTCCTTGATGGCTAACAAAGAACTTGTTTTTGTTTAACCACTTGTTACCCGCCAACCGTCATATGACGGCGGGCGGGTAACTCCATTGTCCTGACTGCACGTCATATGACGTGCAGTCATACAAAGCTGCTAGGGGCGCGCACCCGTCGCATCACTAAGAAACCTGTGCGTGTGCCCGGCGGCCGCGATGGCCGCCGGGCACACGCGATTGCAGAGTAACTGAGCTGGGACGTGGAGCTCTGTCAGGGAGAGAGGAGACCGATTGTGTCCCTTGTACATAGGGACACAATCGGTCACCTCCCCAGTCACCCCCCCTCTCCCCACAGTTAAAACACAAACTAGAAGAAACATTTAACCCCTTCCCCGCCCCCTAGTGGTTAACCCCTTCCCTGCCAGTTACATTTATACAGTTATCAATGCATATTTATAGCATTGTTCACTGTATAAATGTAAATGGTCCCAAAAATGTGTCAAAAGTGTCCTATGTGTCCGCTATAATGTCCCAGTCCCGAAAAAAATCGCCACCATTCCTAGTAAAAAAAATAATAAAAAAAAATCATAATTATGTCCCGTATTTTGTAGGCAATATAACTTTTGCGCAAACCAGTCACTATACGGTTATTGCGATTTTTTTTTTTTTTTACCAAAAATATGTAGAAGAATACGTATCGGCCTAAACTGAGATAAAAAATGATTTTTTTTTTTTTTTTTAAATGGGATATTTATTATAGCAAAAAGCAAAAAATATTGTGTCTTTTTTCAAAATTGTCGCTCTTTTTTTGTTTATAGCGCAAAAAATAAAAACCGCACGGGCGATTAAATACCACCAAAAGAAAGCTCTATTTGTTGGAAAAAAAGGACGTCGATTTTGTTTGGAAGCCACGTCGCAAGACCGCGCAATTGTCAGTTAAAGCGACGCAGTGCCGGAAGCTAAAATTTTGTCTGGGCAGGAAGGGGGTGTAGGTGCACAGTAGGCAAGTGGTTAAGGGCTATTTGAAGTGAAATTTCTGGATTTCCATAACGTATTCATGACCAAAAATAGTTGGGTCGTGCAAAATTACAATAATCTAAAACACAAGTGTAAATGAACAACAAGGGCTCAAACTGAAGAAATTTCATATTTTAAAATAATCAGTCAGAGTAGTTATCTGTGGCAAGATCTGAAGAAGGTCATCATGCAATAAAGATATCCCAAAAATATAATTAGTTTTTTATATGAACTGAATAAAAACTCCAAGCTATTTCTGTTTTTTCAGAGCCCAAAGAAAGTGCTTGGTTGAGGTTTCTGTCAAATACCCAGCTCCTGACTGGCCATTGTAGTTGAACTGCTGATCAGGATTACTACAGCCCTGAAAGGCTGTTTTTAAATGTCCTTGTTCTCAGAGTGGCATGCATGCCAGGTGCATACACAATGCCTATGACCCTGTTGCCATTAGACACATATGGCGCATAGCCAATCGAACTGCGCCTTGTGATTGTTGCAATGGCCAATCGCAGTGATCACAAATGTAAATGGTACAACTTTTGAGGCCCACCCCTCCCTATTGCAATGGAGTATGTGGAAGGAAGGAATCACATAATAGAAGGGCAGCAGAGGAAGCCTTGAAAATCAAGGTAGGGAGGGTGTTCAAAATGCAATTGACCATCCATCTTGCAGGATTTTAAAATTTCACTCACCACCAATGTTGTGGGTTATAGGGCCGCTGACCATTATTGGTTAGGGGTGCTGTGTTTTTAAGATCAACTGATCACCAAGCTTGTGAGAATGCTATGCTTTACATCTATCAGTGGAATGCATTTTCATTCTCCAGGGACTAATCATGAAACACGTGATCACAGATGAAAGGTGATCACATTGAAAGCTATACAAATCGTGAAGTTGGTCATAGGCACATTAAAATGCTGCTGGTTCAAAAGGGACTGAACTAATTTTGATCCATGTATAGCCACCCCTGTACTAACATTTATAGGTAATGTTGATCCAGGGAATATCCGATTGCCTCTCGGGGGATCAGCAAGGAATTGTTTCCCCTGCTGGAGCAATTTGGATCATGCTTTGCTGTTTTTTTTGGATTCCTCTGGATCAACTGTGGGTATAGAATTTGGTATATGAGATTGTACGATATTTTTTCCCTTGGCTGAACTGGATGGACTTTTTTACACCTGACTAAAGGCCCTTTCACACGGAGCGGTCCGTTTTGTGTTCAAATGTTAAAGTGGATTGGAGAAGAAGGTGAAAAAGCAGAAAATTCCCTTTTGGGTAAAGTTCAGTTTTAAAGTGGCACAAACCACTTATATTGGCCTTACCCAAATAGAATTCTGGCTTATGCAAATTGATTTGCTCATCTTATTGCATAACCTCACCATAGGTCTTGCTATCAAGGCATGTGAGAGGTTCATGTACCGTTATTGGAGACACATAAAAAGGAAAAGGTGTCCATCTTTGTATAGGTGTTGAAGGAATGTGTTTGTGTTTTCTTTGTTCAGAGTTGTGTTTTGTTCAGGCCATGAAGCAATTGGTTCTTTACTTATTCCATTTTAATATCCAATATATCAGCAGTGCTCAGTGACGCACCATTTCTGAGGGTGAACGCAGTAATGAGGCTCTGAGGGACGTTGCTTTTCACATTACTACTATGATGTGGTCTATTAACTGCTCAGTGTGACAATTCCTGAAACAACAGGAATTAATAAGGTCCTTTCTAAGGAAAGGTCAGACTGCACAATGAAGTAGAACAAAAGTTTGTATGCAGCCATTGCATCTTAGGTGTGTAATCTTTACAGAGCATACAAAAAATACAGATCTTCTATAGGGATACCTGGATAGTTTATTTAACTGATTTTGCTGCGCTATAATACCTTGTTTGAAGAATAACCTAATAATAATTTTATATATATATATATATATATATATGTATATATAACATTGAAATGAGTGCATGCAATCAAGGTATGTTTGGGTATCACATATCAGAACTGAATGCACTGGTTTTGAGTACATACATTTGATTTCTGAAAAAAAAATCATTCAGCTAAAACTCAATTGAATACATTTTAGATGCATTAAAACAAAATGTGTTATATGTCTTACAGTTAATTTCCTTTCTAAAGCAGCCACTGTCATCAGTTGCAGAGTGGGAGCTTTGATCTCTGTGAGGAAGCAGTGGTCTCTCTGCAGAGGTCGCACATGCCCCCTGCTTAGTCAGACCTTTAGCTCCGCAACCAGCACAGTTCTTGCTTCCTGCTCATTGGAAAGCTCTGACTCTGACTGAGGAGATCACGTCTGAAATAGATCACTGCTTTCTCACAAAGGTTTCAATCTGCAGCCCTCTGAGGGCCCTCTGAAGACGTGAGCCCATCACGAAACGCGTCAGGGCATGGCCATGCGATTCGTTGTTCCATTCAATCGAACGTCTTCCCGGGACTCACCGAAGCAGGAATTGTTTCCAAGGAATGACTGATTAAAGTGAGATAGACGTGGTGCTTGAATGAGATACGCTCTGTTGTCAAGTTTATCTTGCAATCATATTTTGTATATGGGGGGATTGCTTTTATAGAATTAAACAGTTTAACACTATGTGGAGCTTCCCCTTGTATCCTTTCATGTCCACACTGCTGCACTCATCTTCCCACTGACCAGGACTACCGCATATCCCGAGAGGGGCTGTCTGCCTTTTCCAGAAAGATTATATCAGGCAACTTTTGAACGGGTGTCTGGTGAGTAGACTACCAAAGTGAGAGCCGTGACAGAATTAAGAATCAATCACTCATTAATAGCCACTGTGACTTTGTCATCTGCCTTCTAATTGCATGAACTGTCTGTGTGAGCCTCACTGCCAGTGTGAATGAAGTCCAAAGTTGTCCTTGTCTCAGATCTATAGAGAAACGACTGAAGTACTGTTTGTTTCTGAATATTGGACTCTTTTGCTTTTTGGCCCACTTTTTTTTATCAAAAGTGGGTTATAGACTTTTGTTTTATTTTATTTTATACTGCAGGATATGGATGCATATCATTTTAGGATGTTCACATTTCTTTTTAAGGGCTGTTAATGCTTGATTTTACCGAAATGTGATGTGAAAAACATGGAGAGAAGAGCGGAGAGGGATTTAAAAAGATGAATGCAGCCATCTGCAAGACAAAAACTATGATCCTAAGGCCCCTTTTTACACTGAGGAGTTTTTCAGGCGGTTTAGCGCTAAAAATAGCGCCTAAATACCGCCTGAAAAACTCCTTCTCTGCAGTCTCAATGTGAAAGCCTGAGGGAGCGGTAAACACACTCTCTTGAAAGCAATGGGCATTGCGGGCGATATTAACCCTTTTTCGTTCGTTAGCGGGGGATAATACCGCACCGATAGCGGACGAATACCACCGCAATTCCGCTGCAATTCAGACGGTATAGCGCTCTATACCGCCACTGCACATTCCGCCCCAGTGTGAAAGGGGCCTAAGAGACCGGCCATAGATATACCTATAGCCTGGAGACTCTAAATTCTGAACCCACCTGCCGTTTCTCCAGAATCCCATGTGTTTTCATTGCCCCCACCAATATTAGCTAATCTCCTCCATCTCTCTACTCTGTTACCACTAGGGATGAGCCGAACACCCTCGCGTTCAGTTCGCACCAGAACCTTTGAACGGACCGAACGTTCGCGCAAACATTTAGAACCCCATTGACGTCAATGGGACTCGAACGTTCGAATTCAAAAGTGCTCATTTTAAAGCCCCATATGCAAGTTATTGTCAGGAAACATCTTTGAGAACCCGGGGCGAGCCCCAGGGAACATGTATCAATGGAAAAAAGTTTTAAAAACGGCCGTTTTTTCTGGAAAAGTGATTTTAATGATGCAGCATCATTAAAGTCACTGCTCCAGAAAAAACGACAATTTTTGAAAAAAAAACAAATTCCATTGATACATGTTCCCTGGGGCAAGACCCGGGTTCTTAACCTCCCTGGCGGTATGATTCTTTCAGATTTTAGGTGCTAAAAGCGGTACCATTATTTGCAAGGGAATTTGGCGTTTTATACTGTAGGCTTGTAATTCTTAGGAATAACTCACTGAAATCTATCCAAACAAGAGTCTAATAGGCATCCTGGGTATGATTTTTTTTTTCTTATTAAAAATTATAATATAATAAATAATTATAAAAAATTATAACAAATAATAATATAATTATAGTAAAAATTATTCAATAATGTAATCAAATCAAAATCACTGAAATTTGCTCAGTTGCAGAATTTTTGCTGTCATTATTTTTTTTTTTTTATGACGAATTTCCCCACAAATCGCTATCGCTAAATTCTGCAAGTGATTCTGATTTATTATCGCTGTTTTTTAGCTGCTCTAAAACAATTTTTGCCATAAAGGGACACTTTTGGTTGCTATGGGCAATCTACAGTTTGCAGGGAGAAAGAACAGTTTTTATTATATAAAATGACATGTAGTGTACAGGGCAGACCACTAGGGACATGGGGGGTGTGTATTTTTTACATACAGTACTGTAATCTATAAGATTACAGTGTACTGTATGTATAGTGTTTGTTTACTTTTTTAAATTTGGCGCCGTTCCCCCCCCTACGTCGCGACGCTCGCAGGGAAGGGAATCGGCGGAACACACAGCATCAGGCGGACATCCGCCCGCCGTGTACTGCGGGGATTCATCGCTGGATCGCAGAGAAAAGGTAAGTAAACTTTTTTCTGCATCCAGCGAGGCAAGTCCGTGTGTGGCACGGGGTTACCGATCGTAGCTTTAAAATCTCACCCCGTGCCACACACGGGAAGACCGCCAGGGAGGTTAAAGTTGTTTTCACAGGCAAACTATAGACACCCAGCAGGTACAATATTTAAACGAATTTTTCATTTTTTTTCTTTCTATTTAAGCATCATGATGCTTAAATAATAAAAAATAAAATAATGAAAAATTCCTTTAAATATTGTACCTGCTGGGTGTCTATAATGTGCCTGTGTAGCTTTATGGTGCACACTGCAGAGGACACAGACAATACACAACGTGAGAATACTGCAGCTGGCACAATCAACTACCTGCCAGTAAATTAGGAAGAACTGATCTAGCTAAACTATACAGTGTATAAATATATGTACAACACCTGGGATGCATATATATCCTCTACACACTGTACATGTAACTGACTAGCCTGCCTGCTCTATCTAGCTAGAAAAAAAGACACTCTCTGTCTCTCTCTGACTGATATCTAACCAGCGCCGCAACACACTACACGAGGCCGCCTGCAGGCGGCCTTTTATAGTGTGGGGCGTGTACTAAAGCCCTGAGCCATAATTGGCCAAAGCCACCTTGGCTTTGGCCAATTGCGGCTCTCTGTACTGACAGCGCTGTGATTGGCCAAGCATGTGGGTCATAGTGCATGCTTGGCCAATCATCAGCGAGCAATGCCGCAGTGAATTATGGGCCGTGGCGCGTCACTCGAATTTGGCGCGAATGACCCGTTATTAAACACCTCACTAGGGACTTATTACTGGGATGAGCAATGCTAAGACTTATGACCGCTTATAAACAGCTTTTCGCTGTTTAAAAAAAAATGACAATCTTTAGTTATGTTACATCTACTTTTATTTACCTAGTACAAAGAGATATCCCCACTTTATCGATATCACAACAACAGTAAGGATACCCAAAGCTGGATCAGTGATTTAGTAAAGAGGAATATGGAAAACTGCTTCCAAATTTATGAAAGTAATTGTGTGTCACACATATTCTACTGTATATAAATGCAGTACACCATTTGCTTGTACTAAAGATATGCAGGAATTTCCTTCTTATTAATGTGCAATAATGTGCAATAAGAAAAACACAGCGACAGACTTGCTTTGCTATACTAGCACTTTCCTTCATTTGGCCTTTCTTTCACAGGTTAACTCCAGCAGCTCCACATTCACTCATCTTTATTAATTCACAGAATGATTTCATTGCAGCAAATATAATGTGGAAGGCATGTTTTAAATTCTGTTTAATAAATTCTGTGAACATAATGCACAGTTAGACACTAAACTTGTAATTGTCTTAACAATCTGTGAAACTGGAGTTAAAATACTGTAGGCATTATCAGGGTCACTAGATATTGGCAAATATATTTGTGTTTGTTTCTATTTGAGTTTTTTTATTTTTACAGTAGCATCATTGAGAAAACATACAATTATAGGGCACACATCAGACAAGCTTTAGAATCATCTGTGTGCGGCCTACTTAGTTCTGAGCTGGGTCCATCACCTGTCGGGCAGCAGGGTGCCAGAGGCAGATATATTCTCTATGTTCCAGCACCCAGCGCTCAAGCAAAGCTGGTGCCGTCAAGCAAATAGTACAAATAAATTCCGGCCAGATGGGGGGGGGATGCATGTTGATGCGTGTGATCACCAATGTAGGGGGGTTGAATTTTCCAGCTACTGACTAGCAATGATGGGGGAGGGGTTTGTTAAAAAAAACACAGCAATTGACCACCAATTTGGGGGGGGGGGGGATTTCAAACTACTGCTACCAACCACAATGGGGGTGAAGTTAAAATGACTCCAACTGACCGCCAATGTGGGGAGGGTGAGGGGTTAACCACTTAAGGACCTTGGGTGTTTTTCAGTTTTGGTGTTTGCAAGACTGAAACAGTTTTTTCTGCTAGAAAATCACGTAAAACCCCCAAACATTATATATTTTTTTTTTTCTAACACCCTAGAGAATAAAATAGTGGTCATTGCAATACTTTTTGTCACACCGTATTTGCGCAGCGGTCTTACAAGCGCACTTTTTTTGGAAAAAATACACTTTTTTGAATTAAAAAATAAGACAACAATAAATTTGGTCCAATTTTTTTATATATTGTGAAAGATAATGTTACGCCGAGTAAAATGACACCCAACATGTCACGTTTAGAAATTGCGCCCGCTCGTAGCATGGCGTCAAACTTTTACCCTTAAAAATCTCCATAGGCGACGTTTAAAAAATTCTATAGGTTGCATTTTTTTAGATACAGAGGAGGTCTAGGGCTAGAATTATTGCTCTCGCTCTAACGATCGCGGCGATACCTCACTTGTGTGGTTTGAACACCGTTTTCATATGCGGGCGCTACTCGCGTATGCGTTCGCTTCTGCGCGCGAGCTCGTCGGGACGGGGCGCTTTAAAAAAATTTTTTTTTGTTTTCCTATTTATTTGTATTTAATTTAACATTTTTTACACTGAAAAAAAAAAATATATAATAATTGATCACTTTTATTCCTATTACAAGAAATGTAAACATCCCTTGTAATAGAAAAAAGCATGACAGGTCCTCTTAAATATGAGATCTGGGGTCAAAAAGACCTCAGATCTCATATTTAGGCTTAAAAAGAAAAAAAAAAAAAAAAAAGGAAAATGACATTTTTTAAATAGCCTTAAAAAGAAAATGTCTCTTTAAGACAGTGGGCGGAAATGACGTTTTGACGTCACTTCCGCCCAGCGCTGCTATGGGGAACGGGTGGGGGCGATTTTTCCCTCACTCGTATCCCAGCAGAGGAGCCGCACAGACTCGATCGCCTCCGCCGCTACCGACGGCAACGGTAAGCGGCGGAGAGCACGGGAAAGCGGCGGGAGGGGGGGGGGCACCTCTCCGGTCACCGATAACGGCGATCTTGCGGCGAATCCGCCGCGGAGACCGCCGTTATTGTACACAGGACCCTGCACTGAAGAGATGGATATCTCGGTTGTGGCAGCAGCTGCTGCCGTTACCGAGATATCCATCTTTAAAAAGAGGACGTATATATACAGTGCAGGGTCCTTAAGTGGTTAAATAACACTGCCACTTGACTGGCCACATAAATTCCACTCAATAGTCACTCACATCAATACGCCATGCCTCTGAATATTACTTAGCTTATAACAATTTTAAATCAACCCTTCCAATTGTAATATATGTTCACCAGGGATCGTCTTACCATGACCAAATTCCTTAAAGGGGTTTTAAAGGTTCATGTTTTTTCACCTTAATGCATTAAAGCGGGGGTTCGCCTGCACATTTTTTTTTAAAAGCCAGCAGCTACAAATACAGCAGCTGCTGGCTTTTAACCTCCTTGGCGGTATTCCTGAGTCTGACTCGGGGTTAAATTTCCATGATGCGATCGGTAACCCCGAGTCAGACTCGGGCACGCCTCGCTGAGTGCACAGACAGGGTTTACTTACCTTGTTCCTGGATCCAGCGATGCCAACACGCTGTGTGAGCGAGCGGGTGCTCGCTTGATTCACACAGTGTCCCCGTGTGCCTTCGATCTCCGTTCCCTGCGACGTTACGTCGCACGGTGGCGGAGAAACGGCGCCATATTCAAAAATGTAAACAAACACATTACATACAGTACAATGTAATCTTATAGATTACAGTACTGTATGTAAAAATTACACACCCCCCTTGCCCCTAGTGGTCTGCCCAGTGCCCTACATGTACTTTTATATAATAAAAACTGTTCTTTCTCCCTGCAAACTGTAGATTGTCCATAGCAACCAAAAGTGTCCCTTTATGTCAAAAATGGTTTTAGAGCAGCTAAAAAACAGCGATAATAAACTATAATCACTTGCAGAATTTAGCGATAGCGATTTGTGGGGAAATTCGTCATAAAAAAAAAAAATTACAGCGACAATTCTGCAACTGAGCAAATTTCAGTGTTTTTGATTTCATTACATTATTGAATAATTTTTACTATAATTATATTATTATTTGTTATAAGTATTTATAATTATTTATTATATTATAATTTATAATTTATATTTTATAATATTTTATAATTTAAAAAAAAATGTGATGCCTATTAGACTTGGTCAGATTTAAGTAAGTTATTCCTAAGAATTACAAGCCTACAGTATAAAACGCCAAATTTCCTTGCAAATAATGGTACCGCTTTCAGCACCTAAAATCTGAAAGAATCATACCGCCAGGGAGGTTAAAACATGGACACTTACCTCTCCAGGTCGCCAGCGATGTCAGCGGTGGATTCCCCCTACGAATGTGACCAAAGGTGCATAAATGGTGAAGCAGTGAAAAAAGATAAATCAATAAATTAAATCAATAGAGTAATATAGTCCGTGTGTGATGTGGCAGTAGGCACTGCTAACAGAGAAGAACTGAATGTCCACAAATCCCAGAGAGGAATAAATAGCTGCACCAAAAGACGTCTGTCTGGTCTCCCAGAACTCTCACCTCACTAACGAATAAAGCCAGCAATACGGATAATCTTAGATGTCTCCACCTGAATAAAACATTCCACACACAGACTTCACTGGTGCCTCTCTGTCCAGATGCACAAATGGCCAGCCTGTTTTGGCCATTATGAGGAGAACTTGTTTTTCTTATTAGAGGCTGATACATTTCATTTTATAGAAAAAAAAAAGAAGAGTTACATCCCAATTAGTGTTGTGCACAGCAGGAAAAATTTAAAGTGTATTTTTAGTCTATCTCTGTGAACTACAAACCACCTCCACCCTATATTATGGAGAAGGGAAGTGTTCTTTAGTCCTGTAATCGTGTGACACAACATGATACAATACAGTGAGTGAGCATGTCCACATTGGACAAAAGGTGTGTAACTGGCAGATTCACCAGGTGAAAGTAAAGGAAAAAGGTAGCCACAACATCAAAGCACTAATAATCTGCAACATATTACATTATTGTTCTTAAGTTTAGATACCGATAAAGTAGTAATAGTTTAATGTGCCTTTAAGCTATATTAAGGGCATATTTTTAAAGATAACATTGCTATAATTACCTGCTCTGTGCAATGGTTTTGCACAGAGCTGCCCCAATCCTGCTTTTCTCAGGTCCCACATCAGCGCTTCTGGCCTCTCCCTCCTGTTGTGTGCCCCCAGAGCAAGCAGCTTTCAACGGGGGCACCCAAGCAGGCTCTCTCCCATACTACTGCTCTGCATTCCCATTCACACACAGAGCCACGGCTCGTCCCCGCCCTCTCTCTCTTCTCACTGGCTGTAATTGACAGCAGTGAGGGTCAATGGCTTCCATTGCTGTCTTAGCCACTGAGGAGGGAGAGTCCCTGGAGAGATGAGGCTCTTGTGCACATCACTAAATCAAGATGGGGCTAAGGTAAGTATTAGAGGGGATTGGGGCTGCTGCACAGATGAGAAGGTTTCTTTATCTTCATGTGTAAATGAATGCATGAAGGTAAAAAAAAAAAAAAAAAAGCTGGGGCCACTTTACTCTATCAAGAACTGAACTCCCAGATGTAAATGGTCTGATCCTGTATGGTAAATTCCAGGTAAAACTTAAAATGATTGTAAACAATCACATTGTAAAACAACCTATTCAGTTTACAATAGAGATGAAAGATAAAACATTGGTGTATGTGTATATATATATTTATATATATATATATCACATTATGCTCACAGAACTCTTACCTCAGTAAAAAGTATAATTAGCCTTACAGATCTCGTATGGTAAAGTCAGGCTTTCAACTCCGGATCTCCAATTTCCAAACGTGTTGAAGGTTCCGAATCTGGATAGTGTTAGAACAGTCTCAAACTCAATGTGATGCTGCCAAACTTCCTTTTCAGGACTCCCAATTACATGGTCATCTGAGGGGTCTCTGTCATACACCAGAGACCGTTACTCTCACCTGGAACAGACTCACAACGCCTTCTCCCTGGAAGGGAAAGTAACGTCAAAACACCTGATCTGCATATTTGTTCTGGGTCTGTGATTCGGGAAGTAATGAAGCCAAAAGGAACAACAAGTCACTCTAGAAATTGATATCTATAGATGGAAAGGCCATCTTTGACAGTCTTTATACTACAACATGGTATATTGTACATTTCCTCTAAAACAGAACTAAACTAGAAAATACTAAAAAAGTATTCTTACTTTCTTTCCATTAAGTTGACATTTGCAAACTCCTTCATCAGCTCTAATGTGTTTACCTAGCCATCTTCCAGATTTGGCATCTTGGGCCTTCTTGACGTAACTCTAAAACCTCGTACACACGACCGAGGAACTCATCGTAAATGAAACATCGTATTCCTCGACGAGTTCCTTGTTAGGCTTGTTTTAATCTTGACAAGCTTTTTTTGCGTACACACTTTCAAGACAAAATCTCGTTGTTCTCAAACGCGGTGAAGTTTAACACGTACGACGGCACTATAAAGGGGAAGTTCGATTCCACTGGCACAACCCTTGGGGCTGCTTTTGCTAATCTCATGTTACTGCGTGTTAAGTAAAAGTTTGGTATTAGACAATTCCCGCTTTTCCGTCTGTTACAGCGTGACAAATGTGCTATCTCCATTACGAACGCTACTTTTACCGAAGGTGCGCTCCTGTCTCATACTTTATTCTGAGCATGCGCAGGTTTCTTAGCATACACACGAACGTGTTTCTCGTTGTAAACCAGCCCGACAAGAAACACGACGAGGAAATTGAGACTCCCGACGAGGAAAAAACAGAACTTTTTTTCTCGTCGAGTTCCACCACAGTTTTCTCGACGTAAAACATACACACAACCGTTTTCCTCGGCAAAAAAACTCTGCCACCAAGTTTCTTGATGGATTCTGTAGATGAAAACGGTTGTGTGTACGAGGCCTGATGCATTTACACAGGAGTTAATTTATCTAGGCACTTAGAATATTCCAGGACTGTATACTGAGCTGCAAATGCACAGCTCACTGTGAACTCCAGAGAAGATTAAGCACAGGAAGGTAAGAAGCCTATACAGTGGAACCTTGGAGCATAATCCACTCCAGGAGAATGCTCGTAATCAAAAGGACTTGCATATCAAAGCGAGTTTCCCCATAGAAGTCAATGACTTCTATGGCATGCAATACCGCATGTGGCCAGAGGTGGGAGGTGCCAAAGAGCCCTGGAAATACTCGGGACAGCTCGGCTGAACTCAGAAACCTGAACCTCTGGTCAAATGCGGTACTGCACACCGCTGTGGCTTGAATCCTGCTAATTTTGTGTGACAACACTTGCAAACCGAGTCACGATTTAAAAAAAAAATGCTCATATTGCGAAAGGCTCGTTAACCGCGCTACTCGCAATTCGAGGTTTCACTGTATAGAAAATAAGTGGGGGAAGAAAATCCTACTTACATTTTTTGTGACAACGTTTTTCTTTAGGAGCCTACTTAGGTGACAAATGGCTTGATTTACAAAGTTAAAACACCAGGGTAAAGAATACTTATTTTCAAAAAAGTGACAGATATTTTAGGTTATTTTATCCTTGGTGAATTCAGCCTGATGCTTGGTGGAGCCACCTTTAGACAGACAAATGCTTGAACACACATATTGTATATGCAGATATATAGCTAGATATGTTCTTTATTCTAGAGGGATATAAAGCACTATGTAGGTTTATATAGATAAGAACTGAAATTGGATAGAAAGAACACACACATATATATATATATATATATATATATATATATATTACACACACATACCTGAACACATTAATATATGTCCACATTATTATAGTCTACATTTATTCCTTCTTTTTTTTCTTCCTTTTCCATACCCATTACCCTGTTATTAGAGGGTACTCATATAAATATATATATATATATATATATATATATATATTTGTATGTGTGATAAATTTCCTTTCCTGTTAGTTGGTATCTGTAAATGCAAATTTATGACATTACTTCCTAAACAAGATTTCTACAAAATGTCTCTTAGAATGGTAAATGTGTTGTGTTCTCTAGTCCAAGTGTTTAAAAGGATTTTTTTCCACCCTCTTGCATAAGAATTGTCACTGAGAGAATAAAACCGCAAAGACTATACATTAAAATCACTTTAATCTCTGAGCTGTCATCTGCTGCTTCAAGAAATGCCAAGCTGCTATTGTTTAATGTCTGTCATTTAAAAAAAAAACGAAGAAGTTATCTATCCTGTAAAATTATTAACTGATGCTAAAATTGCCTTGTAAGTATTAGGACAATAGCAATTTTGTAACAGCTGGGACACTGCCAATGCAAGATAAGTACATTTCGCTCCGTAGACTCATAAAGTGCTTTGAAATGGTTTATGAGTGATGGGAGGATGCATTTTCTAAGTGAGGAAAGCAATGTTTTGTAGTACGGAAAGGCTTGAAAAGCTGACACACAGCCATGCAAATGCCATTCTTTTCGGTAAGTAATTTGCTTTTTCTTTCAAAGGCATAAATGGCATAGTTAGACACATTATTTTGTATATTGCACATAACAATACGAGATGCGCCAACCCCAGCGAGCACATAACATTTCATATTGATAGAAGAATCCTGGATGGCGTGTGTGATTAACATAAATGTATACACACTCTACTAATGCCTTGCACAGTGCAAAGTGGAGTGGAAGAAAGTTGGGATGATTTACTGTGGGTGCCTAGGACCTAGTACTCCAATAGCACATGAATACTGCAAACACCAGGCCTGTTTCGGAAAGTAGTCACCAACTTCAGTTTAAAAAGACTCTGGTCAAGATGTATGCATTTAAATACAATTCTTACAAATATATAGACAGTAAGTACTATATATATATGTGTATATATATATATATAGAGAGAGAGAGAGAGACAGAGAGAGAGAGAGAATATATACAGTATATACAGTCAGAGATTGTCAGAGTCAGAGATTGTGTGGAAATGGGCCCCTTGGCTAAGGCAGATGCTTACAGATTATTAGGCATCCAAACCATTGGAAGTCATATCACACGTGCATTTGTTGTGATATTGGCAGGTCTCCCATCATCCATAACATCCGATCTGAACCTGTGAACAGCTTTCTTGCCATCTGCAGCAGTGATAAATTGAATGGGCACCCACCTCCATTATAAAAGGTTTAGCATTGAGGAGCAGGCTGAAAAGCACAGAGGTGCATTAAGGTGGGAGAAACCTAAAGGTCAGTTAGGGTAGTGGCTGTTATTAGGTTGGTACTTTGCATCAAATTTTCAGGATGCCTGTTTCATTCTTCCGCAAAGTTATTTTGAGACATTAGTGGGTCCAATATCCACCAGTGGGCATTTGACATTGTGAACAGATTTAAATCAGATGGTTGGCAGTAGAGGGTCAACTACTTCAGCAATGTCTTTAACTTCTCAAGGACATCTGAGAGGACAGGATGTGAACTGAAGGTGAATCATTGCTTATGTGTATTTCAACATATTCCCTTCTTCCTTGACTTATGCTGCCTCTTTACATTTGTCACCCACACAGGGCCCCCATCAGGGGGGTACAGGCATTACACCTGTAAGTGGCCCGATGGTCCCCAGGGGCCCAGCTGGCCCACCTCCCATTTTTTTTTTGCATAACACCTTTAAGGGGCTCCTTACAGACCCGGCCAGCCCCCCTCCCTTTTTTTTTACTTGTAAGTGGCCCGATGGTCCCCGATGGTCCCCAGGGCCCCCCCCCGCTTATTATCTTGCATCAGGAGAGAAAAGATTACACTTTTTTGTCAGCACCCCCCCCAGTTCTCTGCTCCAGGGGGGCCCTGCCTAAAGCTGTGTAAGGGGCCCCCAAATCTGTGATGGAGCCCACACACGATCGGTTCGTCCGATGAAAACGGTCCATCAGTCCGTTTTCATCAGACGAACTGATCGTGTGTACAGGGCATAAGATGCATTCTATGTTTGGTATGCTGACAGTCTGACAACAATAGCTCGCAGTGCACATTCTTTTATAAATGCGTTAACGTAAAGGGGGACTCTACTGGTTTTGAAAAAATATATGAGTAGCCTTACCCTGTTCCACAGCCAGTTGGACTAACAGCGTCACATCAGAAGCCCAGATGCAATTATTGCACTAGTAATGGACCCTTTCCTTCAATGTCATTCACTCAGTGCAACATTAGTTAAGTTGGCCATAGACTGTTTAAATCTTGGCCTTGGCGAGATTGTATCATGTATGGGCAGGCTGAATGTACCCAAGTTGATTGATCGATCAACTTGAGTACAACCAGCATGTAGGATTTTACACTGTTTTGCTAGTGGCTATTTTGGCTGCTAATCAATGTGTTTGGGGAAGGCTCTACCCCCCCTTACCAGGAGAACACAATGGCTCCCCCCTCACTGGGAGAACACAATGGCTGAGCGGAAGGGATTCCCCCCTCAACACAAACTGTGTTAATGGGGAAATCGAACGGGTTGCGGGAAAGAAAATCGCTCCATCTATGGCCGGTTTTTCAATGGGGTTGATTTCTTAAAGGGCTATGACATGTAAAGAGTATGTTGGGCTTGAAAAAGCTTATTGAATGATGGCCAGCTATGTTCACTTTGAACATGCATTCATGTGCAATTTTTCTCAATTTCCCTTGCACATGATTGGGTATTTAAAGTGAACACAGCTTCACCATATTTACTAAACTAAGTAATGAATACCTTATTATCCTTTAATTAATCAACCCTGATTTTTAAATGCTGTGGTGCTTTCATTATATCATGAAAAATTACAGTTGCAGTGTATTTGCTATCTGACAGTGTTTACATTAGCTATCAGTAGTTTTCATTCAATGTGTGATAATTGCGCAAATAAAGGCTGTTATCGCACAGCTTCACACATAGGCAAACAGGATCTGTTTAAGGGCTTGTTTATCACTGAGAGGTAGGTAGTAAAACTAGAAATGTAGGGAGAGAGTTGGGATGTTCAGGTTTCTGCTAGCTTTGTACATGCTGTAACAACAATCAATGTAATTCACAATCTAGAACTTAAAGAATGGGCTCAGTCTCATTATATTGTTAATGCGGTAAAAACCCCAAACCAAAAATTTGATATATTGCAGCTTACCAATCCTTAGATGTGGTGGCTGCATTTGTTTTATTTTTTTAGGCTTTTTCCCTTCTGTTTTATGCTAGTGATCTGGCCAGTAACGCATCACCTGTATCAGAGTGCCCCACTGGATGAAGGAGCGCAGGGGGCACCTTTGGACAGTAGCATTGTGAGTCTGGGGGAAGGGGAGTACAGCTCAGCTGTACTAGCAGTTACAACAACAGTTTTTTCTTTCAGGATAAAGGTTTTACATTAAAAAATAAATGCTTATCATTGTAAGCACCCCCATGCTTAGGGGCAAGGAGGCGTGCCTTATTCCAGGGACACAGCTTAACCTGATAAAGAGCGTAATGAAGAGGCTCTTTACCCATGTAAAAGCTGTATCCAATCACAGCCAATCACATGTAAACACGGAAGTCCCGGTAATTGGCTTTCCACACCTCACACTGGGAGAGTAGAGCCGATCAGTGACATCTCCTTACAGGTAATCAGGGCACTGATTTTCAGTGCAGTCCCAACAGTGCCCTGCAGTGATACCAGTCAGTGACCATCTGTGATGCTAACCTGTGCCCATCAATGACAACAATCTGTGCCCATCAGTGATGTCAATTTGAGCCCATCAGTGATTCCAACCTGTGCCAATCAGTGATGCCAGTCAGTGCTGCTTTTCAGTGCCCATCAGTGCCTGCCCATCAGTGTCCCCTATCTGTCCTGCCTATCATTGCCCCTTAGTGCCGCCTATCAGTGCCCATTGGTGCTACCTATCAGTGCCCATTAGTGCCGCCTATCAGTGCTCACTAGTGCCGCATATCAGTGCCATCTATTAGTGCCCATCAGTTTTGAACCAGTTAAATTCATTCCAGAGCATTTCTCTGACATTAGCATTAGACATTTTAAATATGAAGAAATCTGGTAGCAATAAGAGAAGGCCTCCTCCCTCAGTAGGTGGGTCTTCCAGACCTTCTGTCTAGTTGGGCATCCCACATGCCTAGTTCTGAGAAAGGAGGGCCTCTCTACTGGCTGCAGGTCACTTGCCCAGCTACCTCTGCCTCATCAGGTGTAGCTTCCTTGGGCTGTTGAGGGAGGGAAGCTAAAAAAGTATCTAAATGCAGTCTTTCTTCCTTAAAGGTACAGCAGTGGTTTGTCTCTGAGGAATACCACTTCCTTCCAGAGACACGCCACTTCATTCCTGAGCAATTGGAGCACCGTTTTATTTCTTTCCATGTTCGATGGATAAAAGTATTTTTTTTAGTTCCTCCATTGTGCCCTTCATCACCTCCAAGGGGTTTTGCTCACCTGAATCTGCTTCATACTACTTCAAAGTGTTGTGGATTTCCCAGGTTGCTTGTTTCCTCTGCACGTTCACGAGACCAACACCAGAGCGATTTTCAGGTCCATGGGACTGTCAGGGCTATATTCCTGGTTAACATCACTGAGGTTCTCCAGACAGCTGAGTCTACTTGCCGATTGGTATTATCCATGCTGATTTGATCCATTGTCGCTGACAGTCGATCCAACAGTTTCGTTAAGCGTATTTAGTTATACCATACTTGAAAGGATGTGATGGACTACATGGCTATATGAAATCTTTACCGTGATACTCTTCTTCCCATTGTGATGGACATTTTCACTTGCATTGCTTTCCATGTTGACTTATTATTATAATACTTTTTCCACTGTTGCACCTAGTTTGTTATACACTATTTAGTAATATATACATATCTCACTATTTTCACATTTAGCGCTATACATTCACTCTCAAGACTTCCCGAATTTTTGGCACATTCTTGCGTAGCAGCTTCTCCTTTTTTGTTTAGTTTAGAGCAAGCACAATAATTATTTTTATCCACACAGCAACACACCAGAAGCCCAGACATCAGGCAGCTGAAAAAAATATATATGTCAAAAAATAGGAGGAAGATCTGGACGAACACTGGACAAATGGTCCGGAATATGGTTAACTACAAAATCTTCCTCGCCCAATATTACGGCGATGGAAACAAATTATAAAGTCTTAACCCACTGGTACCTTGTACCTGTCAGAGTGGCCAAATACACTCTCAATCATACAGTTCTCTGTTTCAGGGGCTGTACAGATCCAGTTACATACTTGCATATATGGAGGACATGCCCAATAGCCCAATCTTTTTGGGAAAAAATCTTTGAACTAGCCTCTAAAAATGTTCCAAACACCGGCATCACTAGACTTTTTCATAGCATTACTTAATCTGCAACCTGACCATTTAACATTCTACCAATTTAAGCTTTTTGTTCAACTTTCAATCGCTGCTAAACAAACAATGGAAAAAGCATGGAAATCACCAACACTGGCATTGGCGGAAACAGAGAACAGAATGAATTCCGCAATGTCTCATGCCAAAATGTGTGCCATTGAAGGTGATCATATACCAAAATTCAAGAAAATATGTAACCCATGGATAAAAACTCATCTACCCCCAAAGTTTAATGACTCAGTGCTTCAGCTATGGTAACTGTTTATTAACAAAACCGAGAAACCACACTTTTGTTCATACCGGGAATAACTGTGCTAAACCATGCTCTGGTACCTGGAGCGACCTTTTCTACATATATATTTGTTATTGTTAGACAAAAAGCTTGTCTATATATCCTTGTACATGTAAAAACTGTACTTTCATTAAATTGTGCAATCAATAAACCTTTTTAACAAGAAAAAAATTACAAAAAAGCAAAAGTGCTGTTGACAGGGACGGGAGCACATGGGCAGGGCAATATAAAAAACAATACAAAGGGAGTCACCATCACCTGTGGCATACTAGAGGAGTGCATGGGGTGTGGTCAACACCAGGTGTAGACACTCAAAAAAAAAATACGATCAGCCGTTAAATACTCAGGAATTGTCCAACATTTTTTCTGTGTGTGTATTGCACGGTGCTGCAGTGCCTATTATATGTGAACTGCAGCACCGCTTCTGGTCACCTGAAAGGTATAGTTTAAAACAGAGGAAGACTCGGTCCAGTCACATGACACAGCTGAGGGTAGGACCTCCCTCATTCTGAACTACCGCTGCTTCTGTTGAGGGAGGGGGTAGACCAGTATAGATAGGGATCCTATGCTGGGGAACTGGGGTTTGGACCTCATCAGTGATGTGCTTTTTTTTTTTTCTTTTTTTTTTTCTTTCCCACATCAGGCTTAACCCAGGGTTGAGAGGTGTTGGAGGGGTTCATCTTTATTCCGCCCATCATGTTTCCACCTCAGATTTGCATCATTTGTGGGTAGTTCTCTATGTTTTCTGTATTTTATCTCTTTTTTTTTTTTTCACTTGTTTCTTTTGTTTTATTATTGTTGATATGTATTTTTTTTTTTCTCAATATATTAAAAGTATGGTTACAAATGACTACCCATGCTCATAATAGATGACGCAACCGTTTCTCCCCCCAGCACCCCCCTCCCTGAATCACTATGTATATATTTATCCCCCCCCCTATTGTTAAAGCCCCCCCCCCTTCTTTCCCTCTTTTCCATATTGGATCGGGTCGAGTCGTTTACTGATTTGCTTCTAGTAGTATTTCAGTGACTTTTTCCAAAGTTTTATAGATTCTCCACTGATCCCAAATCTTTCCGTCTCTTCCTCCCGCCTCCTCCCCCAGGTCAACCCTTCTTAAATACTCCATCTCTGCGATATGGTCAACCCTGTGTATGAATTCTTTTAGAGGAGGTTTATGTGGGTGGAGCCAAAATTTCGGGATTAGTCCCTTTGCTGCGTTTAACAGCACTGGGACCAATGTTGAGGCGTATATTTTTTTTCCCTTTTAATTGACCTTGTCTGTGAAAAAGGCAGGTCAAAAAATCTAGTGAAATCTTTTCTCCTGAAATTTCCTCAATCATTTTGAGGATTTCAGTCCAAAATTCCCGAATTATCGGGCAATCCCACCATATATGCAGAGCAGTTCCTACTTGATTACAGTTCCTCCAGCAAAGGGGGGAGTTAGCTGATGATATTTTATTAAGTCTGACAGGTGTCAAGTGCCATCGCATCATGCATTTATAATTTGCTTCTATTGTTGTTATATCTTTTGCATAGGTGAATGTCGCTCTGACCATTTGTGTCTCTTCTATTCTTTCTCCGATTTCTTTCTCCCAAGCATCTATACTTTGTAGTGTATCTTTTGTCCCTATTTCTGTAAGGATTTTGTAAGTCGTCGCGATTCCATGTTGTAATGTTCCTCCCCTGGTGCAAAGTTTTTCTATTGGATTTTGTGCTGTGTTATCTCTTATTGGTGCAGGGAGTGTAATTACAAAGTGCTTTAGTTGTAAATATTCCCAATCCGTTATCTGTTGTGTCCCTTCTTCTACGTGTATCTCATCTTTATTTTTTATTTTTCCCTGTGCTACTATATCCCCAAGTCTTTTACTACCTAATTGTTTTCCTAATTTAGTCCTATTTCCCGGTGCAAATAGTTTTGTGTTTATTAATGGGATTAATGGGGAATTATATTCCCATTTTTCCCGCTTATGTACCAGATCCCATATCTTATAGACCTGTTTTGTTATACTATGTGTATTTGGGTTAATTATTCTAAATTTGGGTGGTATCCATATATTTGTGTTTAAGTGCTGTTTACTTATCTCATTTTCTATGTGAGCCCATTTTTTTAGTGATTTCTTATTTGTCCATTCAACTAATCTCGCTATAATTACAGCTTGGTAATATCTTTTTATATCTGGGAGAGCCAGTCCCCCTCTTTTTTTTGCTCTAGTTAGGGTTGCATAGCTTATTCTTGGTTTTTTATCTTGCCATATAAAATTTGAAATTATCTTTTGTATTACCTTAAAGAAACTTTGTGGGACATTTATTGGAAGCATTTGAAATGTATAAATGATCTTTGGTAGAACTGTCATTTTAAATAAATTAATCCTCCCCATCCAGGTAATCTGTTTGTGGGAGAAGTTTTTAAGATCTCGTCTTATTTCGTTAAGTAAGGGGATGTAATTTGCCTCAAAGAGGCCCGCCACTTTGGGGGTTATTTTTATTCCCAGGTAAGTAAGTGATTTTTGTTCCCACGTAAAGGGAAATGCACGACGTAGGGCCGCCTCTTCCTTTTGTTCAATCCCTATATTCATAATTACAGTTTTTACTGGATTTATTTTAAAATTAGAGAGTCTACCGTATCTTCCTATTTCCACTAATATGTTAGGTATTGATGTTTTGGGCTTGGTCACGTACAGGAGGACATCATCAGCATATGCTGCCAGCTTCTGTTCCTCTTCTCCCACTCTCACCCCCCCTATCTCTGGATTATTCCTAATCATGCACAGCAGTGGTTCCAAAGCTAATACATATAGAAGGGGGGAGAGCGGGCATCCCTGCCTTGTTCCGTTCATCATGTCAATCACCTGAGATTCCCTCCCATTTACTTTTGCCGAAGGGGACTTATATAAATTTCCTACCCATTTCATGAATATGGGACCCAATCCTATGTTTCTCAAAGTCTCCATCATGAACCCCCAGTCGACTCTGTCAAACGCTTTTTCAGCATCTAATGACATGAGTACGGCTGGGGGTCCATCTCTTTTATCTTCCTGTAACAACAAAAGTGTTCTTAAACTATTGTCCCTCCCTTCTCTGCCTCTTACAAATCCCGTCTGGTCTGGGCTTATCAGGTCAGGCATATACGGTTTTATCCTTGTTGCCAATATCTTTGCAAAGATTTTTATATCAGCATTTAACAGTGCAATTGGGCGGTAATTAGAGCAGAGCGTCTTATCTTTTCCTGGTTTGGCAATGATAGCGATATTAGCCAGAAGGGATTCTTTCCTCACTTCTTCTGTACCTCCTAGTTTATTAAAATAAATACACATTTCTGGAATTAATAACTCATTGAATTTTTTATAGTATTTTATTGGCAAACCGTCTGGGCCTGGGCTTTTCCCCCCTGGGGTTCCTTGGATCGCTTGTCTGATTTCTTCATGAGTTATTGGCTCTTCTAGGGTTTCTACTATTTCGTTTGTTAGTTTAGGTAAATTAGATTCCCTTAGATAATCTCGTATTTTTTCCTCTCTGTTTGCCTTTTCCTCATGTGTCTCACCTTTTCTAATTGAGTATAGTGAGGCATAGAACGTCCGGAAAGCTTCCGCTATCTCAGACGTCCTAAACCGCATATGTCCTGACTGATCTTTTATTTTTTCTATATAGTTTAAGTTTCTTTTTTCATTTGAGATCCTGGCGAGATACTTTCCTGGTTTATTTCCCCAAAGATACCTTTCTTTCATGACGTTTTTGAATGTATTTCTGGATTCTATCTCCATTAGGTCTCTTAAATGAATCCTCTTTATTAACATTTCCTGATATACTTTTTTGTTATTTTTTTGATTTTTATGTATTGTTTCTAAGTCTTGTAACTCTTTGATTATCGTGTTTCTGTTTGCATCTCTTTCCTTTTTTTTTTTTGCTCCTAAGGAAATTAATTTCCCTCGAATATTAGCCTTATGGGCTTCCCAAATGGTAGCTATGTTTACATTAGGGGTGTGGTTTAGCCTGAAATATTCGTCTATATCTGTTCTTATTATGTCTACAACTTCCGTATCTTCTATTAACTCCTCATTTAATCTCCAGGATCCCCTTCTCTCTTCAATTTCTGAAAAATATATGTTCAGTGTGACCGGGGCATGGTCCGAAATTGTCGCTACCTCTATTGCGGCATTGTCCACAAATTCTAAGGTTTCATGATCTACCATTATGTAATCTAGCCTCGAATACATATTATGGACTGTAGAGTAAAATGTGTAATCCTTTTTAGTTGGGTTAAAAACCCTCCAGGGATCTATTAGTTGGCACGAAAAAAGTGTATTTTTAACTATTTGTTGTTGCTTTGTGTTTCCTATGTTAACTGTTGATGTTCTGTCTAGTTGTAAGTCTAGGGTGAAGTTAAAATCCCCAGCTAGGACCACGTTTCCTTTTTTAAATTACATGAGTTTGTTCAGAATCGATGTTAGGTACCTCTGAGGAAGTTTATTTGGGCCGTAGACATTGGCCAGCGTATATCGTTTACCGTGTAGAAGACCTCTTAAAAACAAATATCGGCCTTCAGGGTCAACTATCCTGTCTTCTACAGAAAAACTTAATTTTTTCCCTATCCCAATAGCAACTCCTCTTGATCCTCTCTGCGGAGAGTCTCCGTAATACCATGTTGGGACTGCCCGAGAATTAAGCCTCACTCTTGAGTCAAGGGTTATGTGTGTCTCCTGGAGGAAAACTACATCAGCGGAAAGTCTCTCAATTTCTTTTAGGATCATGTGTCTTTTACGCGGAGAACTAAGGCCCCTTACATTATAGGTAATTAGGGTTACCTTAGACATATGGATAATTCTGATCGCTTACAATCTTTCCCTCCCTATTTCGTCTTCTCCTTATGTTCTGGTTATCACCCGGTCCAAAAATCTTTCGTCTCATCTCCCTACCACTCCCTTCCCCCCCTTCCTCCCCGCCCTCCCCGCCCCTATCCCAAATTTCCCTCCCCCCCTCTCCCCCTTTCCCTACCCCCCACACCCCCCCAGCTCCTCCCCTGATTCCTCCCCCCACCCCTTCCACCCCTCCCCACCCCCGATCTTACCCACCCCCCTGTCCCATGATGATAGAATCTTGACCCTAAGGTCCTGTTTCGGAGCATCTTCTCTTACACTTCGAGTGCAAGGGTGCTCCCTCTGTATTAAGGCGGAGTACAATTCGACGCCTGAACCTCTAATCCCCCTGAACCCAGAGGAATTTCCTCAGGCGGTCAAGGACTCCTGAGCCCTGGTATCTCCACAACGCTGTACCCAGCAACCACGCCACATTTTCCATAATTGGGTATCTATAATTTGTTACCCTCCTCTCCCTCCCTCTCTCTCTCCCCCCCCCAGTGTTTATGGCACCTCTCTTCATATTTAGTTACTTGGGGTTGGGATTCCCAACTTTTGACAGAACTCAGGAATTTCATCTAGAAATCTTAACTTTGCCGTGACCCCCCCTTTTCTAGCTATCAGGCATGACGGGAATCCCCAATTATACTGTATTTCTATTTCTTGTAACACCCGCAATAATGGCTTCAGGTTCCTTCTTCTTCTAAGTGTCTCTTGTGATAGGTCTTGATATATTTGTATACTATGTTCCTCGAATTTAATTGGGGACTTCCCTCTCAGGTTTTTCCATAGTTGGTTTTTTTCTTCCCAACTCTCAAATCGTATTATAATATCTCGGGGTTTATCCTGAGGGATTTCCCGGGGCCTTCTTATCCTATGGGCGCGTTCTATCCTTAATGGGAGTGTTACTTCTCTGTCAAGTATTGGGTTACATATTTTCCGTATAATTTCTGGGAGATTTTCTGACTGCGAGGAGTCGGGAACTCCGCGTATCCTGATGTTTTTTCGTCTGTCTCTGTTTTCCTGATCTTCTGCTTTATATGCGTGTTCCCTTTGCTCTTTTTTTATTTCTGATAGCTTCTCTTCCAATTTTCTAATGGTGTTAAAGTTGTGATCTGTTTTTTTTTTCAACTTCCTCCAATCTTTCTAGCATAAATCCCATATTTCTCTCCATTCTCTCCATTTGTGATGACAGCACTTTTTCTAAGGCAGCAAACATTTCCTGCATTTCAGTTTTTGTTGGTAATGCCAAGACTGTTAATTGATCTTCTACGTCAGGTATTGTAGCTGTTTCGTATTCGCAATCTGTCGCTGACTCTGCTTGAGGCTCTGGGTTTGCTGAGCTGTTTGGGTTGATTAGGGCTGGTTTTGTCTTGTCTTTTTTTTTCTCCTTCTCCCTTCCGTTCGTTCCCTGCGTTACGTACTTGCTCATTGGCCCTGGACTTTGACTCAAGCGGGGGGTCGAGGAGGAACCCCCCCTGGCGCCCCTCGCCCTCGTACTCATATTTATAGGTTAACACAACTGAAGACAGAATTATTTTAATACTGTCTAACTCCCTACGGAGGTTGTTGATATATCCTTAGGGAGAGTTGTTGAATGTGAGGGAATGAATTTAGTTTAGAGGGATTTTTACTTTGATGCCACTCTTTTTCTTTCCTTTCCTTTCTCCCTTTATTTATAATTATTTGTCAGTTCTCTTCCATTTGAGGGACCGTGTTAGTCTGTGTTTCTATCAAATGAAACATATTGGAGGAAAGGGAGAAAGGGGACAAGCCCTTTTAAATTAATAACCCGTGTTCCGCTTTATATTTCACAAGTAACAGGGACTGGGTACCTGGCGTGTTACAGAGTGTTTGTGGTTCTCTTCTTCCTCCCAGTCTTATATTTACCGCCTATTAGTAGCGGCTATATTTAATGTTCTAAGGTATTGCCCTATAAGACTCTCTTCTATGGACCTCATCCATATATTTGTTGTCAAATAGTATTTTAATTTCCTGTTCGAGAACCAGATATCCCTAGGCCACAGTTCTCACGGTCCAGTCCATATGTCACCTTATATCGCCTTATGTCCCCGTACAGTGATGAAGGTTAATTAGAATGTGATAGTTATATTGATAAAGACTGCAGTTGAGTTTAATAAGAAAATATTAGTGGGCTCTATTCGCTGCCCGCAGATGGCGGTGTGTTTTCTCCTTTTTTTTGTGTGATGGAGCAGAATAAATAAAAAAAAAAGAAGGAAAATTGGAGTATTCACTTTAAGGGTGTACAAACTTCTTATCTTGATCTCACACTCTCATATTCAGGCACATCTGCTTTTCTCAGCAGGCTCTCATTTATTTATTTATACTGTAAATACTGTGTAAATACTGTAGATTTCGGTTCCAAAGAAAAGTACAAGGTAAAAAAAATATAGAGTTACTCACAGTCCTGCAGACCCCCGTATCCTGGACCGGCTTCCTTATTCCTGAGTTCCTTTGGATTTAGATTTAGTACTTACTGTTCCTTTTGGTTGCGGTTTTACAGATTTGACTGTGACTGTGACTGTGACTGTGGCTGTGGCTGTGACTGGATTATGAAACCAGGCAGGAGGCTTAGACGTTGATGGTACCAGAGTATCCAGTCCAGTAGATTACAAGCCTATATGAATCTGCAAGTCTGCGGATCAACTACAGACTTACAGGCTTGCTGGACCCCCTGTAATCTTATTTACGTGGAAGATCGAAGCCTCCAGCCCCCATCCGCCTCCTCCACCGGCTGACCCCCCCCGTCTGCACCCGACACCTCACCGGCACCTCCTCACGATCCCCCGCATCACTAGCTCGCAAGCTGAAACACACACCGCTCCATACGGCCACGCGGCGGGGCACAGAGCCAGGTCCGGACAGCAGGGAGAGCCGACGAGAGCTGCACAGCACGGTGAGCTTTGCGAGATCTTAGAGTGTGAGTTTTGAGAAGGCCTGGGGGGGAGAGAGAGCGAGGGAGGGAGAGGAGCCACTCAATGGAGACGCTTAAGGTTTGGCATTGTTTTCGGCAGGTAGGCAGGCAGCTAGGCAGCTAGTTGAGTGGCTTGATGCTCAACCATCTCAGCGTTGCGGGACCTTCCCAGGGCTCCTTCCCTAACCAGCCTGAAGTGAGACTCGCGCCATCTAGACTCCTCCCTCCAGTTTCACCATCTGATGATCAGTGATGTGCTTTTGGACGAATGGCCAAACATTCCCATAGACACACTCCTACACATTGTGGACAGGCTTCCCAGAAGAGTTGAAGCTGTTATAGCTGCAAATAGTGGGCCAACTCAATATTGAACCCTACGGACTAATGCTGGGATGCCATTAAAGTTCATGAGCGTGTAAAGGCAGGCATCCCAATACTTTTGGTAATATAGTGCAGGGCTAAAAATTTCAAGCCCTGAGTTACTAGCCAGGCCTCAAGAGTTACTCGCCACCAGTTGCCCCACCTAATTCATACACTGCCCTGCGCCTAATTGCACCCATAAATACGCCCTCGTAGATTATCTCATGGAATGTTAAATGTTTTATGCAGAATCAAGTTACACAATTAAATATTAACAACAACATGGTACAGGGCACTGGGGGCAGACCAGAGGGACAGGGCACTGGGGGCAGACCAGAGTGACAGGGCACTGGGGGCAAACCAGAGAGACAGGGCACTGGGGGCAGACCAGAGAGACAGGGCACTGGGGCCAGACCAGAGGGACAGGGAACTAGAACTGCTTCTACTCTCTCTTGCTGTCTACTCTGCAACTCCCATCCATCGTCTCTCTCCTATTCATCTCATCATCAGGAGCCTGTGTGTGCGGCTCCACGCTTGCATGTCCCCACTTCCCCCTTTTAATCAGGCTGGCAGTGAGGAGAGAAGCTGCAGCACAGCGGGAGGGAGTACAATCCAGCGCTGAGATCCACACAACAGCACAGCCATTGACGCCACCGCACAGTGCACACTGACATCTCACAGCACACATTGAGACCAGTCTGTTTGCAGTTCTCAGGCTGAACTGTTGGACACTTACATAGAGCACAAGGAGAAGAAAACTGCACAAACTGGAAGCCTGCCACCCTCATGTTAGGGCAACGTTCAGTGAGCGCTGCACCAGAGTGGTAATTTTCGCAATCCTCCACCTCACTTATTACTTCCTGCTCTCCAGCTACATTGGTCAGGGGAGGGGGCAGGCTCAGAGAGGTCATACTGTTAGGTCCCATGGCTTAATGAGAATTGTAAGGAGAGCACCTGTGTACTGCTCTGCCTGTGCGCGGCTCACCAGACTACTTTTCCCGAGCATGCACCTTTCCACTTTGGCCGCCAATCGCATCGGGACTCTAAGTGTAGGCACAGATTGGAGGGAGATTGGTCATGCAGCCCTGTCATCACTCGCCCCCAGCTTAAATCCACTCGCCAAATGCTAGTAGGTGAGTGGAAATTTTGAGGGCTGATATAGTGTATATATTGTAAGAGGGACAGGTCGATTCCTAACTAACATGGTGCACTCTAATGGGTTCCTGAAAGCAGGAACCTGTTTAGTGTTCTATCAGTAGTAAGCCTTTTCACACAGCATCATGCCTACAAAGTCCATCTGCCAACTTACCACTTTTTAAGAATTCATTATTTCGGGAATTGTGCACTTTTTTACCATATACACAGTACCACTATGTGATGATATGACCCCCAATTATCTATACAGCAAAGATGGAGAGAGAGACAGAAAGAGATCTAGAATGTGGACCTAGAAATAAAAGCTTATTCCTAGTCAAAGATCTACAAAGCCTTTGGGTTCCAAGATCTAAAACATTACTTATTAAAGTTTTTTTTCTACAGATCACTCTATGGCCCCTCACTAGGTGTAGATGAGGAACCTAGGTGACACATATAAACTAGCCACAATCCTGCCAGCCAATGTTTCACCTAACCCCCCCACTACTCAGACCTGTAAGGAGTAGCATGTTTTGCCAACATGCAGTAGACTTGTGGCAGTTCATCAGAATTATTTTGCTGGATCTCAGGACTGTGTTCTATATAACAATAATGCCTTGCAGATCTAGTAAGGCCCCTTTCACACTACCGCAACTTGAAAGGCATGCAATTTTTCCTCAAATTTTGCCACGATTTCAGGGAATGCCTGTGTAAACTTCAGGTCTATAGACCTCAGCTCGCATCAAAGTCAGACCAAAGTAGTACTGGGACTACTTTGAAGTTGGTGCGTCTTAAAGTTGCATGGATATGAATGGTTATCTTTGGAATTCATGCGGTATAACTTGTCATGTGACTCTGATGTCCAAAGTCGTAGGAAAGGCCACACAAGTGTTAAAGGGGCCTAACTAGCAACTTTGTTGTGACCTTTGCATTGTTACCTTTGTTTCAAGCTATTCATGCTAGTGGAGAATCTTATGTAATCAACTGAAACTGTTTACCCAAAAAGTATAACTCTGGTGCCCACTTAATTATCATACACCCCCTTTCCATTATAGATTAGTTAATTTATGCAGGGATAGTTTCTGGCTAATGTATGCTATATATAAAATTTTATTGGCAGCTGTAAACCATGTATAATACAAGGACACTTAGGAACAGCCCAAACAGGTATGTGCTACACTTTTATTCAGCAAAGCAGCAAACACAGTTTAAATACATGAGGGTAGTAGTACAGAAGCCACCATGCCAAATATTTGCTTCAATCTGTCCCCCAAAAACCTGCTACTCGCCCACTGGACACATTTTGGGGAAAGAATCCATGGACCTGAAACAGCATGTCTGTCTGTCTACGTTTATATTTTTGTGAAACAGAAAAGTTAATTCTTTGCATTAAAAACCCCACAGTGCAACAATTTGTAAGTATTGCCAGATATTCACACTGCAAACTGGAGTTTGTGAATGAACTGGGCAAACTGTCAATTAAGCTGATTTTATGGTGTTTAGCTGGGTTCCACACAAGCGATGTGGATGATGGAATCCCCTTCACCGGGACATTGTATTCTGACAGAGGGAATTTTCTGCTGTCAAAATACACTGAACATAACTGCATCCGATTGGCCACAAACTGCTGGATCAACAAGGTCTTCCAATAGTCTCAAAAGGGCTAAATACCATTAAAATTAATCCGGTCTTTACTAACCATTTGAATTTCCATCCATGTGTATCTGGCTTTAAACTGGCCATAATGGGTTACCTGGCTGATCAGAAAGCAGAACAGACTCGCCTTTCCCAGTGGCATAGTGTGGGTTGTCAGCACTCAGGGCAAGACAAGTAATTTGCGCCCCCTAACCTGAAGACTTTTAGCATTCCCAGAGTCCCTTTAAATACAATAGTACTGGCCTACCTGATTCCTATATATGACCACTACACTAACCTACTTTCAACACTGACCAACCCAAATCCTTTACTGGCCATTACACACTACACTGACCATTATACTATACTGTCCACTACACTGAGAACTACACTGACAACTATACTGTCCACTACACTGAGAACTGCACTGACCACTATACTGTCCACTACACTGAGAACTGCACTGACCACTATACTGTCCACTACACTACACCTTCTTGTCCCGTATTGGTCCAGAATCCCGGAAGAGGAGGAGAAGGAGGAGGAGACAGCGGCCCCAGTGGCTCACACTGTCCAGTACTCGTCTCCCCCTTGCTCCGGTGTTCTCATGAGAAGAGTCTCCCGTCGAATAATGCCCGACACTGGCCAACATGTTCAGTGTTTCCTGGCGCACTGTGATTGGGCGCATGGGGGTCATGTGCGAAGGTGGGACTTCAGGAGCAATCACATTCACAGACAGGCCAGCCCCACGCCGCACATGACCCCCATACACGCAATCACAGAGCGCCAGATACTGAACATGGCAGCCGGAGATGGGGGGACACAGGAAAAAAATTAAAAGGAGGCAGCCAGTAGTGACACTACTGGCACAACATTTTGGCCCCCTAAATGTCATGCCCGGGGGCCAAGGCACCCCTTCACCCCCCACGCTAGGCCACTGCCCTTACCACACATTTGAGGTAGATGAAGGAATACACCCCACTGCGCCATTGTATTCTGACAGTGGGACTCTTCAAATGTTAGAATACATGGATTTGCACTGTAGACAATTGCCTACATGTACTGATTGAGCGAACATATACCAATATTGACATTCGAGAGACTTAACTACATTGATCTATTTGTATCCTTTTCCAAACTTTTTGTACACACTATTTGTTGAAACCTGTTTGTTGCCAGTGCACAAGCATCAAATTAATGATTATATAAAGCCAAATAAAAATATGCAGAGGATTTTCACAAGTATCATTAGACATCCATTCATTTTCCAGATGACCAAAATCATTCATCATTGAACACTTTATCTACTGCCCTGTTAACAGCAATTACAGGTACAGTAAATAAAGTAACTACTTTTATCCCAAGAAGACTATATGCTAGTAACACATGGCTTCACTGTAGTATTAGATAACATAATTTTCTGACTAATTATCATAATTACAGTCCAGTGCATAGATTTTTTTTCCTGACAAGCGTTAGCTAAAGATTTTAACAATTGCGAGAAACATGCAAATTGGTTTTAACAGCTGTTAAACTTTGAGCGATGCTATTTCTTTTTTAGAAAATAATTATGACTTTGAGATGGGAAAATGGATCGTACGCTTTCAGAATGGGAATCGCTGTCAGGGTTATTAATGGAAATATCAGTAAACCTATCTTCTTTATGAGAGAAACACTCAGAAAGCAAGTAACTTGCAGCATACCAAATATTTGAGGATTGAGTGTGCATATTACCACTGCCTGTCGGATGAGCTGCAATGTATATATTAAAGTGCTCTTAGTGTCTGTACAATGGAATGATATGAGCTTTAGATGGTCCTTGTATTATGAAAGCCAGAGGTCACATAAAAAACAAAAAAACAAAAACATGATCTTTCCTATGTACTTAAAAAACCTTGTTAATTGTTATGTTTCACAAGCTATTCATGTTATTTTAATTCATTACATTCTTTCTGTGAAGACTACTGGGCAAATGTCACCAGCAAAGGCATTTCTAGTGTCCTAAAAGACACCTAGGTTTAGGGGTCATTCATACCAATCATGTCATGATTACATTTCATGTGTTCCATGTACTGCAAATAGTACCCCAACGCACTTCCAAATACATGTGTGCAGCAATGCACCACAGCACAATGCATGGTCTTTTGTGCAACTGAGCAAAGCAAACAGGCACTTGAATTTAGCAGATAGCGTAGTTCAGGGATCTCCAAACTACGGCCCTCCAGCTGCTGTGGAACTACACTTCCCATGAGGCATTGTAAAACTCTGACATTCGTAGACATGACTAGGCATGATGGGAATTGTAGTTCCTGAACACCTGGAGGGCCGTAGTTTGGAGACTCCTGGCGTAGTTCATAGACAGTTCAGGTAATGGCAGGCTGAGTTCATGGGATAATCCAGTATCTGTTCCAGGTAAAAAGGGAGGCTGAGTTCAGGGGATAATCCAGTCCAATCTGAGTCATACACAGGGGATCCAACAGCAAACAAGGTGATAATGTCAGGTCTACCCCAACGCAGGTTGTCAGACAACATACTGGCTATTGTGCGCTACACCTATAGTAGCCCCCTTTCCCTTAAGACAAGCAGCCGGCCTACCAGTACTTGGTTGACCCCAGGACCTTATACACAATGCTATAGTTCCTGGCCACCATGCCTGGGCAGATGTGAACTGAGCAAAGCAAACAGATGCTTGCAGTTTAGCAGATAGCGTGGTTCAAAGACAGTTCAGGTAAAGGCAGGCTGAGTTCAGGGGATAATCTAGTCCAATCCGGGTCATTCACAGGGGATCCAACAGCAAACAAGGCAGACTAGAAGGAGGCTTTGTCTAGAACAATGCAGGTTAGTCTGTCTCTATCACAAGTGAGTGATAGAGTCTCTGCTCTCGGCCGCGAGCAGAGATGACGTCACCACCGGCTCTTCTCCTTACGCCTTACGTCATTGTCTTCTAAATACGAAAGTGCAGAATAAGGTAGGAACTGACAGAGCTATGCAACGTGCAGGGGGTCCAATCAGAGCTGTGGGGGGTAATGTGCAGGAGGTCCAGTCAGAGCTGTGGGGGATAATTTGCAGGGGGTCCAGTCAGACATCTCTTTTACACGCTACACACTTTTTGTATACAAGCCTGCTGTAAGTGTACTTGCTTTTATCTATTCAAATTACCAATCAGTTTTACGCTATGGAGCCTTTATTTGTTTAATTGAGAGCCAACCACCCTGTGAGCTTGTTGCTGGGACCTGGGGACCTGGGGACCATTAACCAGAGGGATTGGTGCGATGAGGGTTAACAGGCTGGCCGGGAGCTTCCCATCACAAGCGGAATCTGCTGTGCTATTAAGCCAGCAGCATTGGAGATCTATAGACTTTCTTTAAGCCTTTCTGAGGTGAGAGGCTTGGGGAAGCAGATCACTTGTCTTGCACGCTATGCACTGTGGGTTCTATTGTGAAGTTAAGCACTTTATTGGATTACATATGCACTTTGGAAAATATTGTTGATTGAAGCACCTTGCTGTGATCTATTTTGGACACTGGATTGATATCAATTTTGCACATATCTTGGAGTATAGAGTGTGCACAGAGACTCACAATTTTATTATTTTTACTAAACCATTTTATTTCACGTTTGGTTACATACATTATATTTAATGCACCCAGATAATTTTAATGTTATATGGTTGCCACCTATTTATATTTATTTAATATTTTAGTTATCATAACATATTTTTTCACTTATTTTGAATATATATTAATATTAAGTTGGTGGTATCTCTTATACCAACAATTGGTTCACATTTACAACAACATCACTCAGTTTACCCCCCTCATCATCCTGTTGATTGATGGTGGGTGATATTGATTAGGAGTGACACATTTTTTCTGTCTCATTTGGCTCGTTTGATTTAGTATTTGGATTGTGACTCAAGCAGCATTTTAGAACGTATTTAATATTTATTTTAATTTAATATTTTATGTTAATATTTTGATTATTAGCAAGCGCCATTACCCCCCATTCATCAATGATTATCTGTGTGTGAGCGCCTATTGTCGTGGCTGCTGCTTCATGTAATTTTACATTTTTTATGTATTTTTAGTAATATTGCTCTAGTTAGTGTGGTTTTGTGCATTAGTTTCCCCCATTATTCATACTGGGAAATGTATTTCTTACATGAACGAACGCCGCAAACCAGGAAGTGAATAAGAGAACAGAAACTAGAACACCGGAGGTGATATAGATGAAGGAATTTAATAGGTATTTACTTAAAAGAATCATTACACTATTTTGTCTGTCTACCTTGCAGACATTAATTTTAGGCAAAAAAAACTCCTTTAAGTAAAATAAACAAATGAAGTTGTTCGCAGAGGATGTCTGGAACTGGCATCTCACAGGAACCTGAATAGAGGTACTTGTGCAGTGTGATTTAAAGGGGTTAAAGCAGGTGCTGAGGAGGCAATACAATGCCTCCTCAATGAGTGTAAAATGCTTCACTGGGACTGATGTGGCAGTGATCAGGGACAATGTGACTAGTCTGGCAATGATTAGGGACACTGTAACTGGTCTGGTGGTGATCAGTGACACTGAGACTGGGTTGGCAGTGATCTGGGACACTGCAGTCACTGGCAGTAGTGGTCTGTTGACATTGTACTGCTGTAGTGGTGACAGTTGCTGGTGGTACTGACATGCAATGATACTGTACTTGCTATTTTAAAAGTATGTAAACAAACAAAAAAAAAAAAAAAATATATATATATATATATATATATATATATATATATTTAATTTTGCTTTTTTTTAACATTGTTTTACATGCAGTTCTGTGAGCTCTGGGGATGGGGGGGGGGGGTCAGTTTTTTTTATTTATTTATTATTTTAACTGTGATTGTTTATGCAGTCATAATGCAACTCCACACATAATTTGTCAGCCAAATAACACTCTCTATTAACAAGGATTTCTTTCACACTCACCTTTAGATCACTTTTGGAGACAGGGGCAACCTTTTGGTTTTACCCAGAGAGTATAGCCAGAAAAATCAACAGCCAAATCTGTCATGATGATTGTGCTAAACAGAAATTGAAAGTGGGAGGAATTCTAAATTTGACAGCTGTCACCAGAACGGAGAAGCAAGAAGAAATTTCTTTATGAAGACACCAGTTCCATAGACAGCACTAATTCCCTTTGGCTTACAACACGGGGAATATGGGGTAAATCTCCTCAATAACGACACAGGAAACAATAAAAATGTATTATTGGCTTTATTCTTTGGTTATCCTAGCAAACAGTGGAAAAAAGGTTTTGGCTAAAGTTGAAATTTAAATATTCTAACAATAAAAGTATTATGTAATAATCCCTTTTTTCTCTCCCCCTTTTTTTTGTAGTGTCTGAGTTTTTAGGTTAACATATCAATAGGACCCATCTCATTGTCCTTTTGTTGATATTCCATGCATCTATGGTGGAGCATTGACACGTGTGAGTATCGACCCTGGTTTTCATTTCTGTAGGTATTCCCTACTGTCCGTTAGGTGGCACACCTTTTCTGCTCACGAGGATATATAGGAGCTTGGAGGTATTAATTAATTTATGTATTCATGAATTTATTTAAATTTTTCTCTTTGAAAGGATAATATTGTTGTTGAAATAAAAGTGTATTTATAAAATTATGTATGTCTATTTTATATAAATCAAAGTCTCTGTAAGTCCATGAAGAAGCCTAACCCAGGCGAAACATGTAGGACTGTAAACCTTGACTTTGTATAAGAGAATGCACTGCGTTGTATTTCTTCTCTTTCTGTTTTTAACTACAATGAATTTTGTGAATAAGAATATGGATGAATTTGTTTGTCTTTAAATATGTTTTGATCTTCAACAAGCACCCTAAAAATCCCACTTTCTCTCCCTGCATTGGGGTTAATCTACACATATATATATATATACAGGGATGTAGGTGCTTTTGAACAACAACTCTATATGAGTGTTTGCTCTATATATTATTTAATTATGTAATAATTGTGTATCCCTTCCATATGCACAGGTGCCAATCATTTGAGTATGTGTTATTTACATAAAGAACTGCATCAAAGCTATAGCATTGGGGTATCCTATTGTGTCTTCTCAAAAAAAATAAAATAAAAAAAAACTTAAAAACTGTTAAAAATTCAGCACAAACAACATATAATAGTAAGAAACATAGCTATAAAGAATCTACAATAGTTATCAGACAATTTCACTGATGCTTACAGAGTGAGTGTGAAATGCAATGAGGGGCAAACGACCTTAGTCATTACTATGCTTGAATAAAATAATTTCCCTTTTCTTCTGTTTTAAACAACCATTTGGTAGACTAGGTCCCATAAAATAAGGGGTTTAATGATCTCCAGTGATTGTATCTGATTACATCTCCCTTTCCCTGCTGAAAACTAAGCTAATCATGTCAAGAAAATTTTGTCCTAATCAAGCAAAATTTCAGAAAGCACCCTCCCTTCTCCCAGAATATGATTTTTTGCCTCTCAGAATAGCTTTGTGCCTCTCCTTCTGTGTTGAACGGACATGGTAGCTTCCAGGTGAGTTTGAAATGTCTTAAGCTTTCCCAGCATCTTTTCTGTACCACCAAAGTCTTCCCAGTAACCCAGCAACTTACAGTGTTATGAATATATTGTAATACAGCATGCAACCAAAAATATACTTCATTAGAAGTGAGGCAAAGTGCAGCCAATTTCCGCTAGAGCCACTTGTGATTTGCAGAGTGGTTACAAAAACCTGTAGCCATTTCACCTTGTCTTTTTCTTTGATTAAACCCACTTGGGTAGGGATCAGTGCCCAAGATGAGCTGCAAATATAATTAAAGAGTTTCTGATACACTGGTGCCAAAAAGAAAAAAAAATAGGATTTTACATTTCTTGAAGTTGTAATTTGAAGCAATTGTTCAGTAAGTATATAGATTAATAAAAGCCTCTCCAATTAAATGGCATGTATTATTTGCAGTTGGATTTGCTGGGTTTTATGTAAGGTAGAAAACAACCTGATCCAAGTAAATTTAGCTAGATTAAAGCCTAAGATGAAAATAACTTATACATTATTAAAAATGTATTTATGATACAGAACTGAAAGTAGATGGTTTAGCAACTTTACAAGTTTGCATGAATATGTTCCTGGCATGCCGCAATATAGTATACAGTTCTAAAACAAGCTGTACGTTATAAAAAGGAACGGAACTCTGGAAGCTGTGCCCAAAAACAAGCAGGCACATGGCAAAGGACACATCACCAGTATTGCCTGTGCTCTCCTTGCAACTGATCTTTTCTCTACTATCGATTTGCCATGTCTTGTGAATGGAAATTGAAGCACCACACCACTGCTAAGAGGTCCCGATACACTCACATTGTGATCAATCAAGCCCTAAAGAAGGTATCATTTTTGGACCCCTGACATGCACTGGGTACTCCATTGAAAGTCAGGGGGGGGGGTTGGTAGTCCAAAGAGTAGCCAGTGCAAGTCAGGGGTCCTAAAATGATACCTTCATCAGGGCTTGATTGATCACAATGTGAGTGGACTAGAAGTGATCTGGACCTTAAGGCCTTGTTCATATCATGCAGAGATCTGCAATGGTCTCTTCAGAGGCACAAAAACACTGTTGTTTTCTATGCACCCTGTTCACAGAAATATGCAACATTAAAGAGGAAGTAAACCCTGCAAATTATAAAGCATAATAGGCTAGTATGCATCACATACTAGCGCATTATGTGACACTTACCTGCAAACAAATCCAGCATTGTCCCCTGTGCAGGCTGCATCCATCTTCTCACCCTTATTCCTTTCCGGGGCCGTGGACTCAGCTCTGTGATTGGCCGGAGCTGCGGGAGCTGTCATTAACAGCACACGCTAGGAAAGTAACAGCACAGAGGTCCATTTCTTCTCAACCACATACGCTAATTACATCATTGCACACTACAAGTGAAATATCTCCTAAACGGCGCATTGGGATTGGAGCACTAGATTTACCATCAGCTTGACGGCAGGAGACGAGCTCAGCGCTCTTGGATTTTATCGTTTACAAGTTCAGTTTTAAATGTGAGTTTTATTGTCATTGATTGTATTATTAAATATGCCTTTTTACTAATTTATGCTATGAGCGTTCCCTATTTTTTCCATTAACACCGCCATTCAATTATGATATCGGGGACCTGGGACTGTGGAGTGGACCAAGATATACCGCTGGGACTGACAAACTCAGCATTCGTGGATTGGTGCCCATGCTCCTCTCTTTACAGAGTGAGTGCATAACTGTATGATTAGCCATTGCTCCACACCGGACTCCCATATAGTCCAATATAGAGTTATACGATGAACTTTCCCTATTTTATTTTTTCCATGTTACTGCTCATCTGCTATTGAGAACTTACTAACTACCACAAGGATACCTCCATAAGGTTGCAATCACCTCTTCGGCCTCGTACACACCATCGGACATATCCGATGAAAACGGTCCGCGGACCATTTCCATCGGATATGTCCGATCGGGAGTTTGATCCGATGGCGTGTACACACCATCGGATCAAATTCCCCGCCGCCGGACGGCGCGGTGACGTGGCGGTGACGCGGCGGTGACGTTGACGCCGCCACGTCACCGCCACGTCACGGCACCAGGAAGTTAAACACTTCCGCGCATGCGCCGAATCCATTCGGCGGCGGCGCGGCGGCGGTGGGGGACGACATGTCTGCTGGTAAGTGTACTAACCAGCAGACATGTCGGGCGGACAGATTCCCACCGGATAGATTTCAAAGCATGCTTTGAAATCTGTCGGGTGGAGAAATCTGTCCGCTAGCCCATACACACGAGCGGAGATGTCTGCTGAAACGGTCCATCGGACCGTTTTCAGCGGACATATCCCCTCGTGTGTACGAGGCCTTCTAGTGTATATGCTGTTACATCGTCAGCAGTGAGGTGAGCTGCTTGCAAGCACGGAGGTGTCTCATACTGCAGGCTCTGCTCAGCACTGTATGGCGCATTTGGTAACGTGACTTATTAGTAGACATGTGCATTTGCTTTCGTTAGAATGCATTTTCGTTCGAAAATCGGGTATTTTCGTTATCGTTTTAACGAAGGAAAACGAAAGCGCAAGAAACGAAAACCGAATGATCCGACATAAAAAATGCTTTATTTTCGTTTTGTTCAGATCTGACGATTTTCGATGCTTTATCGAATTTTCGTCGTTCAATTCGACAAAGCATCGAAAATCGTCGCTTTGAATACAGTGAATAGATAGAAATTGAACAATGAAAATTTGACGATTTTCGATGCTTTGTCGAATTTTCGTCGTTCAATTCCTACCTATTCACTGTATTCAGTGAATACAGTGAATATAGGTAGGAATTGAACGACGAAAAAGTTTAGGAACAAAGGGAAAACTGTGCCTTGTATTGAAAAGATGCAAGCCCTTATCCCCCAGCTGTGGTCACTACTCGCAGAGAAAAGTGGAATGTTTTTTTTTTTGTCAGGTTGTGTGAACCTACCGCATGCAGTTTTCTGTGCAGCAAAAAAACTCACATGACACCAACACTGTGGTCTAAACAAGGCTCATAAAAAAAACTATTGTTTTCTTTGTACCCCTACAGAGACCTTTATTTTGAATATTTCTGCACAGAAAAAAAATCACATGGTGTAAACAGGGCATATAGAAAACAATTGAATTCTTTATGTTCTTGCAAGTTAGAAAAAAACACACATCTTGAATGAGTCTGGGACCCTTGGACCTGCTTTGAAGCTCTTGCATAATATGTCTCTCAGACTTCCTCCTATGCCACCCAGTGCCCCTGTGTTGTTCTCTGCTGCCAACTCCCCCTGTTCCCCATTTCTACAAGTAGTCTTTTTTTTCTCTCTGTCTCTCAATTTTTTCTCTTTCGCTACAAATATCTTGTTGTTGGCAAATTTTCCTATAATTACAGCTTTCAGATATGTTGCCAGTAAGGAATCACAAGCCATTGCTTTGTCTACTAGTATTTTGTAATCTCATGTACTTCATAAATTTCCATTGGCAAATTTTGAGTTGTTTCTGTATCCCTGGGGTACGCAGGTACTTTGTCTATCTTTATCATGCTCTCTAGCTCTAGCTAGATTGACTATTTACCTTGTTTTCTCTACTTTTGGTGGGTTGAAGGCTTGATATTATTCTTTGATTGCTGATTTCTAAAATCAAAGTCTGACGTGTGCAACCATTGCTGTCATGTATCTTTGAAAAATAATTTTTTACTTTTCTAATAAAGAAAAAAATTACAATCAAGCAAAATACACATCTCTGCAGATTGTGTGAGCCCAAAATATTCAATACAATTCGATTCTGTTTTTCCATCAGTTTTTATGCAACTATGGTGCAAATGAGGCCTTGATATTACTTCTTCCAGCATTAATACAAGCACAGGTCTTGTGAGCAACTGGTTTGGCAAACCAGCTGCTGACAAGGCATGTGCTTGTAATCACACTGGAAAAAATGTACAGATTATTTACAACAACATCAATACTTTAACATAGCAATACCAATATGGACCTTATGGACCAATGCTATATTTCCACTTTCCTCCACTACAGATATACAGTTATGAGGCAGTAGTTGCAAGAGTGTCTAGGCACCCTCAAAAATCTGTAAGTGCATTGCTATATTAAAGGATAAGATTCAGAGTTTTGAACTCCAAATTCTGTGTTCTGAATTTCAAATTCCAAGTTCCAAACTCTGAATTCCAAGTTCTGAGTTCCAAGTTCCCAATTCTGAGTTCCTATTTCCATATTCTGAGTTCAGAATTCCAAATTCTGTATTCCAAGTTCCAAGTTCCAAATTCCGAGTTCCAAATTCCAAGATAAGAGTTCCATAATTCCAAGCTCTGAGTTCCAAATTCCAAGCTCTGAGTTTCAAATTCCAAATTTCTATTTCCATATTTTGAGTTCAGTGTTCTAAATTTCAAGTTCCAAATTTCTAATGCCAAGATTCAGCTTCCAAATTATGAGTTTTAACATTGGAATTCCTAAGTCCCTTTCCACTGTGATGAGGGAGAAAAACACGTGGGGTGATCTTTTACCACCATACATCAGTATCAGTGGCCTCACCCATTACCATTAGGTCAGACCTCTGTTTAACTTAGGAGTGACAAAGGT